>PVJA010006435.1:0-73256 GCA_004027025.1 Myocastor coypus
AAAAACAAAAAAAAAAAAAAAAAAACAATTACTGTACAACTGGCAGAACTCTTTGCATCTCTTTGCATCTCTTTGCAAAACCTAAAGTGTGTACTATATCATGGTACCCCTGTTGTGTGCCAAATGTGTTACTAAGATGAGACAAAAACTCAACACTACTTCGGCACAAAGACTGTCTCTTTTTGAGGCTGTAAGTCCCCAGTGCCTTATCTAGTGGCTGGCACACAACAGGCACTGAACAAATATTTACTGCAGAAATGAATTTTGCTGAGAAGCCTCATGAATCAAATTTTTAAGTATTATTCATTGTAAGATGGATTCAGTTAGTAAAACAATGGAATGTTTCATTGTTACCAAGACTACATGCTCCTTTAAAGCAGCAGCTTGTTAATTCCTAGTAGGTTTGAAAAGTCCTACTGAGTTACCAATGGTCTAGGCAGTGAAGAGATGATGTGCAAGGGCCTTAAAGGCCCTCCAGCCACCTCAAAATTAGTTGTTAGGTCCAGTCCCACTGTAGTGCTGCCGGGAGGAGGAAGACAGGGCAATTTTGACATGCCTTAATAGACAGCAACAATGTATTATGAAGCCATGAAAATATTAAAAGAAATAGGGCATGTGGAAGAGTAGCAAGATGACATTAGTACAGAAGTACTAAAAAGGTATGAATATTAAAATATAAACTTCATGTCTTGCACAATTTTGCCCAAGATTGGCACTAAAGATGACAAAAGGTACAGCAGATTATGCTGAGCTTGACAACAGGTGCATCTTCATGTAAACTGAATGTAAACTACATAGTTGTAGAGTTAGATAGGGGCTTCGAGATGATTTAACACAAAGCAGATAGTAAAATGATTTGAAATTTAAGACACATACCTACGATATGTCACCTTCCTCCTAGCCCAGTGATATTCTTGCCTCGCCACACCATCTCACTTCAAATATTTCAAATTAAGCGACATTTTAAATGTACTGAAAGAATTGTTTATTATTTTTGATAAGTCAGATGTTATTAAATGTAAATCAGACTTGAAAAACATTCATGAAATGCTACTCTAGCCAGTGTTAAAGAGAACTAGCCAAACTGAGAGTTTGAAACTTTGACAAGTTATTGCTTTAAAAAATTTTGTTGGTGTCCTCCCACCCCTAAATTTCAACTTTTAAGCTCATATTTAAAAGTAAAATCTTCTAAGTGCTTTGTGTGTGTGTGTGTGTGTGTGTGTGTGTGCGCACGCACATGCGCGCACGTGTGGGAAGCGCCATGATTTGTCAGTAAAGACCACCACACAGTGAGAACGCATTCTGTCTACCTATCCAAATTTTCTCCTGATGCCCATTTCACCAAGCAATTCATGACATGCTGTATGACCTCGGGAATGCAGTCCTGGCCTTGAAACTCTGTGATGCTCAGAGGCACCCAGAGAGCCTGGCTTTGCAACACTTAACTAAACTATAACTTCTTCACTAACACTATCAGAACTGAAACTATCTTCAAAAACTGAGGCTTAAATCATGCTAAGAAAGAACAATCTAACACAGGGAGACTATATTTAATTACTATAGAATTTTTCTGCACATTAAAATTATTTTAACTATTATAAAATTTTAGTAGCATGTAAATATAGTCCCAAAATGGTTGGTATAATCCCCATTGCATACTGGATCTGCCTCAGCAGGAAAAGCTAGGAATCTTACAGTAATTTATATAATGTGGAAAGTCAATGGCCTTTTAAAATTTTCCATCACCTTATTTTTTTTTTCTATTTTTCCTTTTTATAGAAAAAATATAGTATTTTTGGACGAATGACCATGACTAATAGCAGTGGAAAGGGAAGCAAACCTTAGTGAACAGTGTAACTTTACATTCATGAAGGATGACAAACTATAGGTCATGATGCCTAGTAGATGAATAAAGGAAGCCTATAAATTTGTGATCCCTCAATATTTCAGTAAAACTAATCATGAAGTCAACAGAAATTATAATTGCTAATTAATCCATTTATGTGGCTAGATAAAACAAAACGGATGATTCAAAAGCTTTTAAATCTGTTTCACACCAACATTCACAATTGGTAAGAAAAATAAGAAGTAATCAACTTGCATGCACCAGAAGCCCCAAGACGGAAATCTCAGGTATTCAGTTTCTTTTTCACAGGCATTGCTAGTTAAAAAATCAAAATGCAGGGAATACTGGCACTTAAGAGGGAAAAAAAAGTTTCCACTGTCGTTTTAAAATGAGCATTTAAGATAAAAGTTAACAGTTTGCATGAAACAGAAAAAGAATTAGGTAATGCTAAAACAAAAGCTAATAATTTAGTGTAATGTACAAAAATTACCACTTTTACTTAAGTATGCCTTAAGAAAACGTACAAATCGTATTTACATAATTATACACTTTGTCTTTGACTTCTTTTTCTTCTTTTTACCATCTTTGCTCATCTTTTCTTTATGTTTTCGAATTTCTCGAACTAACGTATAGAAGGCATCATCAACACCCTGAAATAAACAGGAAAGTATAAAATGTGTATGTTTATATATAGTGATTTCAGGTACACAGATAACAACTTCCATAAGCATTAATATTGAGAAAGAATAAGGAGACTGTTTTTCTTCTTCAGGTAGCTTAATACATCTGATTTCAGGGTCCTTAATACTGTCTTCACAGTAATTCTGACACAGCATGTGGGACTGATTTTCTTAACAGGCAATGGTAATCAGTTACACAGAATCTTAAAAGGAACATTAACAAATGACTTAATCTGTGATTAATTTTTCTGTATTAGCAAACCTTACTCCCCAAACCCAAATGCACATGTGTGTGTGTTTGTGCGTGTACGCACTTTTGTGTATGTACACTTCCTTGCATTTCTGGATTTTGGATATAAGCTTGCAATGATAAACTATTTTCAGGGTTTCATAAATCGCAGTAACACTACATGAGCTCTCATTTAGACTAGAATTTCAGTACTTAACCAAGAGGCAAACAGTATGTGTATCTTCCTCCCCTTTTTTAGTTTTCGAGTATGTTGAGACTAGTTTTAGCCCATACATTATCATTAAGACAGTGGTTTAAAGTGACCCTGCAAAAGAGACTGCTCTTTTGGAAAAATGTTAATACCCCCAATTTTTTCAAGAAATGGGCTAAATCCTCTAAATGGTATTATAGTTTACTAATTTGGAGGAGATTTGCTTAGTATTCCAGTTTCTCCTCAGTACATTATATAAAGCTTGACCTGAAAAAATGTCAGCATTGAGCCTATGTCTATTTGTGATCACAGGAAGGTAGATAAACTCCAAATCAGAGCTGGGGAAGGAGCTTAGCAGGAGAGTACCTTTCTAGTATGTGCAAGGCCCTAGATCCAGTCCCCAGCACTATATGAAAAAACCTCCAAAACCCCAAGTCAATTATAGTTAAAAATGATTTTAAATCAAAATAACCCACAATGTGAAAAGCAGCATTTTGAAAGTGGTAGCAGAATAGTTTAACCACTGAATACTTAATTATGCATTATCAGCGCAGAAGTTATCCTTACCATGTCTGTTAATAAGTGAGTTAAATATAAATGTAAAAGTTGAAAAAACAGGATCCTCGCTTGCATTTTAGAATCTTTTCCCCCACTACTAAGTACATAAAGAAAACCATGTTAACCTAACAATGCTTCCAAACCTAGACCCTAGAGGGAGTTTTAGGAGCAAATACCCAACAAATTAAGTTGGATAAAGCAAGCGATGTGAAGAACAGTGAGCTGAGTTTTACTGATTGTCATTTATCTCTGTTGAATAATTTCAGTTGTATTAATTTTATAATGTGTATGTTAAATAGCCTATGTATAAGTTATATTAAGAATTAAAATACAACAGATTTATCTTTTTACACATTATTCAGATCTTCAACAACGTATTTCAAAATACAGTTTAATTCAGAGCATTTTCTCTCTCGGGTTATTTAACTAAATTTCAAAACTGATATGCAAGTCAGTAAGGTCTGGTCAGAATTTTCAAAGAAGTAAGAAAGACAAAGAACAGCAATGAGAGGCTCGCCCAGGCTTCAGTGAGAGGCAGAGGGAGAAAAAAAGTGAGGTCACCATCTGAATCCCAGCGAGTAACTGTTGCCGCTTAAATACTTGAAGTGTTTTCAGTGATGCTCTCCACCTTCTGAAAATCATTACTGATGCAGGACAAACATGCTTTGGCTTCTCCTAAAGGGCAAAGGGAAAGTGGCAACTTGCCGGCAGTGGGAGGCTTACTCACCTGGGCATCTCCCTCATGTTCTCCTTAACACGCACCGAATGGAAAACTTCCAAAAACATAATAAAGGTTAGCTAAAACTCACAAACACTTGACAGCTGCGAATCAGAAACCCTGAAACTAGTATCCAGTCTTCAAAATCAAATTCCCTTATCCTTCATGAGTTAGTTCCCTTTGGTTATACATGCGTAACATAGTCTAGTTCAGCTACTTTATATTAAGTTAAAAAAAAAAAAAAAGGCCAGCGAAACAGAACAATGACATCATGAAGACGACTTTCTAAAGTAGAAACAGACACTTAAGTAATTAAGACTCAATGCAGTCAGGTATCAGGCACATGCCAATAACCCTGCACTCTAGGAGGCTGAGGCAGGAGGACAGCCCTGAGTTTGAGGCCAGCCTGAACTATGTAGCGAGCTCAAAGCTTGTGAGATCCTGTCCCCCCAACACATTGGGGCTCCCAAAGAGACAAGATGGAACTTGATAGCATGATCCTCTACCAAGATCTTAACAAATACTTTAGGCTCATGTTGCACCAACCTGTACATTAGACAATTTCAACGAGTAGAAAAAAATGTCAGCTAACTACTACACTGAGTTCCTTTTTCTTGTACAGAACTAATGACTCTTGTGTATATGTAAAAAACTTAAGTACCCCATTAGCTAGTCTACTTTAGCCTATCGTTTTGAGGACTAAGCAAAACTGATCTGTATATACTTATTATCAAATGAAGTTTTAAAAATATTTTTAATGAACCCCAAATGTAAGTGCCACTCAAAAACAAGGATTTAGTTTATCTTGTCAAGCAACTACTTGACATTCACACTATTGTCAAGTGTGCAAAATTGCATAAATTAGAAATTTTGGAAAAGTATGTTTCCATGTCTGAGTAAATATAGCCTAAAACATTTTTGAATTTTATTTGTTTTTAAACATTTAATAAGCAGAAAGAAAATTATTTATGATATTTCAAAAATGTTTAATTTTTCAAATTCTATTTTAATGTTATATTTTACCGTGACTTTTTTTTTTTTTTTTTGCAGTACCAGGGATTGAACTTAGGACCCTGCATTTGCCAGGCAAGCGCTTATTCCACTGTTATCTCCCCAACCCCTACCATGACTTTTAAAATAAGGTGCTACTTATAGTGACACTCAAAATATTGTAAGAGTTTATAAATCTTAGTTAAAAAATGTCAGTAATGTTTTAAGTATAGTACATTAGTATATAATGGCTTTTAAACTGAGTTTACTATTCAGACACGTATTTTAAACTTTAATGGGAGATAGTCATTTTTTCAGATCCAAACTTCATATAATCAATTTTTAGTTCAGCATAATATTCTAGCAGTTTGATGCTGGGAGCTGCAGGAAGGTAGGAAATTGATCAAACGTGGACAGGTGGGACTAGGCCTCAGTGCCTAAAGCAAACAAGCTACCTCAGGTCTGAGAAAAACATCCTGTCTGGTTCAGGTAAGCTATTAGTCACTAGGCAACCTTGTGCCACGTGTCACTAATTGCAAAAGTATAAATAAAGGATTGTTTTATTATGTGTTGAACTAGTCTTGCCCATCAGGCAGACTAGCAACCACCTAGACCAGCTTCTTGTCTATCTTTCTCATTCCTGCCATTGTACCTCCCCGGGTAGAACCATCTGCAGTAAGGCCAACGGATCCTCACAGTTTGAAAAATGTAATTTTATTTCAGATTGTTTACTATAGCCAATTATCTACAAGAACACTGCCTATCAAACAACAGGCAGCAAAATTTGATCTTTGGCATGAATTTCATGTGTCATCTACTGAATTAGATTTTTTTTTTCCTGGACAAGGCAGAACAAGGCTCTGCTCAGTAAATCTTTGCTGGGAAGCCACTAAATGTAGGAAGGAATCTTCCTGTGCAGTGGATGTGCAAGGATAAACATGTATGGTTCCCTAGATTCTACTGCCTAATATAGAATTAATACAAAAAGTCATTTCAATATAACATGGCAAGTATGTAACAGTTCAAACATAGTATGCTGGAACTACCTAGGAAGACACCAGGGTCAGTCTAACGTTCTGAAGATCTAAGGAAATGGCACACCGAGGAATCACGAAAATGTCAACTACTTTAACACAAGTAAGATAAGAATGCTGGCACTCCAGATGAAACCCCAATGTAAGATAAGATGGGAAGTGACATAGCATTGATTTGTGTGTGGACAAAATCTAAGCAAGATGACAATTTTATAGAAAAAAGGCCAAGAAGACTGGAGAAGTGTATTAAGGACCATAAACGCCATGCTGTAGAAACTGAGATTTTGTTTGGTAAGTCAGTGGGCTAGAGGTACAGGTGAGAGAATCCCATTTCTTTTCACTATCTCTCTGCTTGCACAGATAAGACAGGTAACCGGAAGTTAAAATAGTGCCAACAAGATTTCAAGAGGCCTGAACAAAGGATGATAAAAAATACAGAAAGTAACACCACAGGAATTTACAGTAGCTTCTAAACTGGTGTAAAAGGTAGAGGCAAGAGTCAAGCCAGAACTCCAGGTTTCTCATATAAGCAAAATAGTACTGCAGATGACACTGAGTTAGAAAGCCCAGTTAGAATCCTTAGGGTCCATGCAGTATCAAAAAGGAAAATATCTGCCCCTAATGCTGGGCCATCCACCCTTACTGTTCTACATTGTTTCCTGTACTTTATTAAGTTAAAAAAAAAAAAAAAAAGTATTAGTTCATTACTGTAAAAACATTTTTCCTTAAAAATAAAGTTATCAGTTCCCACATGGTTATCTAACTGAAGGCTAAATCATTAAATTTCTGCTGAACACAGATTGTTTACTATAGCCAATTATCTACAACAATCAAAATTGCCTCAAATATTATACTCATTGTATTCAAAATACATGTATTAATTATGGAAATAAACTATAAGATTAAAAAAATAAACTACAAGATTTTTAATACTTCAAATTATAACATACCTAAGTAGTTCCATGTGGTTGCTACTTTGTTACCCTTGAAAGACATCTGCTTTGTGTCAAAATTAAAATGCTGAACTTACCAGGTTACATTATAATGCATTTTTTAATTTTCACACAGCCAGGAGTCTTTTCTTCTTTGCTGATTTTTTTCAATCTGTATTGTCGAATCTCTCTCACCAATGTATAAAAAGCATCCTCCACTCTCTGCATTGTAAAACACAACTTCTTTAAAGTCTGTTTCATTGGTAAGAATGTACTGGGACAGCCATGTACAAGAAGTTTGTAACTATCAGCTTTTGATTTTTTTTTTTTAACAGACATTGTTTGAATAAAATTGAGGATGCATTTTGGAAATATGGGCTAGAACCTGGTTTGTTCTAAAAGTTTTGTTTTCTAATGGAATCTGATTTTTTAAAAATTGAATTTGGAGTTGGGGAGATTATGAAAAACTTACTTTATCAATTCATAGTTATTTTAATTTTCCAGTCAAGAAGTTAATGCCTATCAAGAAGGGCCTAAACCACCTATTTACAGTGGGAAGTTAGAGTAAGTGATGCAGCAGGAATAGACAGTCTTCGTTAAAATACAAAGTATCTTGCAGTAACAGTGAGTCATGACACTAAATCAAGGTTTTATATTTGTAACACTGTAGCCAACTTTCTAATTCCACAACTAGAATTCTGATATTCTGATTGAGATTTTTGTGGATGGATAAGTACATTATTTAAATATTACATAAGGGCCATTTACAAAAACACTAAAATGTCACAAACATGAAGTGAGAACAGTTCATCTTTTTTTTTTTGCAAGTTTAAAAAAAACAAAAACAAAAAACGCTGTTCAAACACACTGGCTTTGTACCCATCCTTCTAATTTACATATTCTTATGTGGGTATACCCAGCTAGGGCTATAAGAAAGCTGTGTAACAAGTACATTCATATAAACTCACCCCAGAGATAAGAGTTGTTACTTTCCTAGCCTGGAAAATTAGGGAGTAGCCTAAGGGGACAAAGCAGTTGGCTCACTGTAATGCTAGTCAAGTAGAAAAACACAGCATCAAAGT
Source organism: Myocastor coypus (assembly GCA_004027025.1). Taxonomy (NCBI): domain Eukaryota; kingdom Metazoa; phylum Chordata; class Mammalia; order Rodentia; family Myocastoridae; genus Myocastor; species Myocastor coypus. Next base: position 8,281 of record PVJA010006435.1, read on the forward strand.
AGGGATTTCATCTAAAAGAGAAATGTACATTTCTATTAATCTTCAGGTTATTGCAGAATAACTTTAAATCGGTGATATTTGTATTTACCTTCTAAAAAGTGTGAAGGCTTAGGAAAGCTGACATATCTTATTACATATTTAATTTTAAGCTTACTGTATCTATTTCATTTTAAGGATGAATTAAATCACCTTGGGCATCAGCACATTTTAACTTTCTATAATTGGTAACATCAGTTTTGCCACTGAACTGAAATGTGATAAAATGAACATGGTCCAGCACCTACAAAGCTGATATGGAAAGTATGATTTCCAGTTTTGCATTTAATGAGGCACAAAATTAGCCACTAGGTATTTAGGGTAGTAACCCAAGAATAGGTGCTTAATTTTTATATGCTGAAATCATTTGTACATCTACTTTCAACTATAGTTAAGATGCCTTGATTCTTTGGGGAGTATTTTTATAAACCTTAAAGAGTACCTAAGAACTGCTTCACTAAAGTTAAGTATCTATCCTTAAAAGTTTCCATAAAATTAAGTTTCAGTTAAGAAGCAGGTATCTAAATATGATTATATACTAAAAGGTGTATTTCAGGCTTTTAATATTCCACCCAGGGAAATGTTTCTGTTCAACAATCTGATAATACAAATGTTATAGCTCAAGAAAATGTTATCTTGTTTTTAAAGAATCAATTTAATTAACCACCTAGCAAAGCCAAATAACAATAAAAATTTCCAAGTTTTTTTTTTGTCTAAGCATTAAATGTGTTGGTGCTTTATATTTGCACATCTACTTGTTTAGAAGTTTTCAGTAATTGCTATATATCATTCTAAAAAGAGTTTATTTGTATTCATTTGTCCTTGAAAAATTAGACATTAGAAAGTCAATAAACAAAATAAGTAATTTAAGACATTAAGATGACCTATGAAGCATGTTAAAATGTAAAAGAGCTATTGACGAATAATGTTTTGAATTTGAAAATCAATTTAATTTAAAAAGTATATATTTGGACTTCTCTAGATTATTACACACAAACCAGGCAAAAGCTCATATTTTCTTAAAATGTTTAAGAATATAAACTTGATTCCTGTTTAAAAAAAGTACAAGGTCATTGTAGAAGTATTAAATATGCTACAAGGAGGATCACAGGGCATCTGTCCTCCACTAATTTGGAAGAAGCTGATTGGATTGTAACTCATTTCTACAATCAGTTTGAACACATCTGCTTCCTCAGTGTGCGCATCCCCATCACCAATGCACAGTGCATGATTTTTGTTTCTAGCAATGCAGAGAGAGAACTGGAAGCCAATAATTAAGAAGAGATCATTACCCACCACCAAAAATTCAGTATTAGGACCTCAGTGGCTAAGAGAACACCAAACAATTGTTTTTCCAGAATGACTTCTTCCATTGCATTTTATCTGATAAGAAATTTAAATTAATTTAACAAATTTGTTACTTGCTATCATTTTTCAGATCTGAACTAGTTATTACTTTAAGATAGTTTAAAAAATCAGACTGCTATCAAAAGAATAGGAGGAGGCTGTGGCAAAAGGATCACAAGTTGCCTAGTCTAGGCAACTCAGTGAGACCCTGACTGAAAAGGTTAAAGAAGAGCTGAGGATTTAAGTAGCTTGGGGCAAAGGCAGGTGGGCTCAATCCCCAGCATCAACCCCAAATAGAAGGGCAGGCAGCCGGGGCAGGGCGAGGAGAGGGAGAAGAGAAGGTGCTGCAACACGCAAACATTATCTATGCCTTACTACTGTGCTGGATAGTTTTGATAACTGCATATAACTGCATAAAACTATGGAAAAGACATTTCATATTCAAAAGTTTGAAGATAATTTCTGAACATTACATAGCTCAAACATTGTGACCATCTGCTAATAAGCTATTAACTAGTACTTAGTGACTTATCCTTAAAATATGGCTTACTACTATATGTACTCACTTTCAAATGTCACTTACTCAATTCTAAGAACAAAGCAAGATATTTAGGAATAACAGCATATATATTTAAATATTAATATTACAAGTCAAGAGTTCTGACAATATTTTCGACTTAAATATTATAAAAGACTTGTAAGGATAGAGAAGTAGCCCTCCATGATGCAGAAAATACTGCTAACAAATAGGATAATTCCATATCCTCATGTCTATGCTTTCATTGAGACTTGATTTTATCAAGTATTTGTTCCTTTAAATCGGCAAAAATTCTTCCAAAAAACTTTCAAGACAATAACACATCAAATACCTTATTTATATAAATACAAAAATAACAGCTTCTTTGGCGATGGGAATTAAGTAATAAGATGTCCTGGAGGAACAACCTGCACGCTGACATGCTCATGAATCTTGTGAAGTGACAGCCCATTTCAGGCAGCACTTAATCTCAGTGGTGATGCCACATGGGGTGTGCATGGTGTACAGCGGGCACTCAGTAACTGTCTTCTCTTTAACTCGTTAAAAACCAAAGTTCAAAATACCGGAACACAGTATCAAAATACAGATAGGGCAGATGCGGCTTTTTGTTTTACTTTAATTTTATGACAAACATTCTTCAATATGAGTACTTATCCATCAACTTTATGTATATAAAATGAATAGCAAAACCAGAAAATTAATCACTCAACATTATTAAATTTGAAAGACTAATTTTTATACCATATAAAAAGTGAAACCATCAGAATGCAAAAAAGCAGACTCTGGCATAGCAAATACTCAGAAGTCTGTCTGTATCTGTCATCTACTTTACTAAATCTCTCAACTTTTAAGATTCCAGCTGACTGGAAAGTCAAAGTTGATTCCCACTGGGTAAAAGTTTCAGTTTTAACAGCTTCTGCCAGCAGTGCTGTATGCTACCAGGAAATCCTTTCTATCCAGAGAAATGTGAAAGAAGTAGCACTCCTTATACACGGGGAATACAGGGGCCATGTGTAACATACTAGTGAAAAATAAGTCCTTTCCATTCTGGTAAAGACTAAGATACTGTAAAGAATGTAAGTGAGTTATACTCTGGCCAGATAATAGGTATTTTGGAAGTATAAAGCAATTAAATTGGCAAAAAAGTAATTATTACTTATTATGTTGTTCTATTTTACTGTATATTTTGTTACTTATTACATATATTCGGAAATGCTATCCAAAGCACCACAGTAACATTTCTATTTTTCCCTTTCATAAAATATATATTTTTGGGGCTGGGGAGATAGCTCCGAGGCACAAGTGCCTGCTGGGCAAGTGCAAGGTCGTGAGTTCGAACCCCGGTCCCAAAAAAAAAAAAAAAAAAAATATATATATTTTTAACTTTAACAGTAAGAGTACTCAAGTTCTCCTATAAACTTTTAGTTACCAGTCCAGCCTAACTTCCAGTGTCTAAAAGCATCAGGAATTAACATAATACTTCTTTGCAGTATTCACGTTCTCAGCTCATAAGACCAAAATTAAGACACAGAGTAAGTAGTGGACAAAATATAATGAGGATGCTCATATTTTATTCAAATGACAAACCAAATAATAGATGAGTAATGAAATACTCGGCAAAAGATAGGGCTTCAGATCCTCACAAAAACTGGAGATATAAAGTTTACTAAAATGTACATATTGTATATCAAAATTTCTAAAACTCTTTGAATAGCTCTTTAAAGTTTTCCAAAAAAACATTTTGCATTAGCTTCAAAAATAAAACAACTTCTAAAAGCAATTTTTTTTTTTTTCTTTTTTTTCTTAAGATTTCATGTATTTGGTACAGGGTATCACTACACAGCTTGGACTCATAGTGACTCGCAATGAGCCTCCTATTTTCAGCCTTCCCATGGCTGGAATTACAGGTGTGCAACACAACATCTGGTCTAGGTTGCAACTCAATATGCTTAGGGGCAGGGCCAGCACAGCCTGTGGTCCCAGGGATTGAACCCTGGTCCCTATGCTTGCCTAAGCAGATGCTTAGCAAATCAACAAGTCCACATGATTTAAAACAAACAAACAAACAAACAACAAAAACTCTCCTAAGCTACACAGTTTATCAGGATATACTACACAAAAACTTAAATAAAACAGGGTAAGTTGAGCATGGTGGCACAAGCCTTTAATCACAACATTCAAAGAGGCTGAGGCACAAGGACCTCAAAGAATTTGAGGACAGACTGGGCTACAAAGTGAGTTGAGGGTCAGCCTGAACTGCATGGTGAGAGCTTGTCACAAAAAGACTAAAAGTACTACTAGTACTACTAGCACTATCCCTACCCCTACTACTACTACTACTACTGATAATAATAATAAAATAAAACAAAGAGAAGGAAAGGGAAAAAAAGATAAGGTATAAATAAAAGAATGGCAGACTATTGTGTTAATCAATTCTTTTGTATTATACACTTTTACATATTAATTAAAATGATCCACCTAAATTTCTAAAAGCAAATTTATGCGAATTTGTATCTGTATCATATACCTTCAGAAACTAAATTTAAAAATATCAAGACCACGAAACAATATAAAACCTAAAAATCTATTTTAAAAGGAAGACTGGTAATTTTCTGATTAATTATTAATGCTATGGTACCTAGAAGTATGAACGTCAAACACCAAGAATAAATCAGCATTTGAGGCAGGAATCATATAATGAAAGGGGAAAGCCACATTTTAGACTCTCTTCCATGACAGTAGAGAGCAACACTGACTGGCATCCTGACAACCCTTCTGATGTCTCTCTTGCCATCCCACAGTGACCTGTGTACCAAAATCAGCACCACAGGGGGCTTGCTGGAAATGTAGACAGGTCTCAGCAGAACACCAGTGAAGCAGTTTATCAGTATGCGTGCTAAAGTACAAAATGCACTAGACTTGCAGCCTTCTGTATTAGGGAATCTCATGGTTGTTCACAACAACTAAAACTTGCTAGCCTCAAATCCACCTTTTTACAAGTTGTAACTAATGTAGGCATAATAAAATGTGAACAGCAGAATTTAGGTATTGACTTTGAAAATGTGTCCAATGAAATTCTTCAAATTTTATATTTGAACTTTTAAGAAAATATTGCAAGAAAAAAATGCTACAATTGTCTTCTGAGTTCCTTCTCTCCTAAGGAAAACTGAGTTGAGTGGTCAAGGAAGATGAGCAGCCAGGTATGGTGGCGCACACACTTGGGAGACTGAGGCAGGAGGATCGGTATGAATTCGAGACCCACCTGGGCTACAAAAGTGAGTTCAGTGCCAGCCTGAACTGCATAGTGCGACCCCGTCTCAAAAAGACAAAAAAAAAAAAAAAAAAAAAAAAAAAAAAAAAAAAAAAAAAAAAAAAAAAAAAAAAAAAAAAAAAAAAAAAAAAAAAAAAAAAAAAAAAAAAAAAAAAAAAAAAAAAAAAAACCAAAAAAAAAAAAGATGAGTAAAAAGACAAGTTAAAACTGACCTCTTCCCAGTCTATAGAATCTGAAAATGGATTTCAATAAAGGCTTAATTGGGTATAAAGTGATGCATACCATCTTCCTTTAACATACAGAGCAGGTGCTAGTAAGGCCACTATACACAGTGGACTTACATGATGGCCAAAAGACAGGAAAACACTTTCAACAGAATTCCCTGTCTTTTTTCTCTGTGTATTGAAGTTGTACAACCAGCAAGAGGTACATATGATGTCCTGCTAGGAAATAAGGCATGTATCCCAGCTCAACAAATTTACTTACTTATTTGTTTTGCAGCACCAGGGATTGAACTCAGGTCTTTGCCCTTACCAGGCAAGCACTTATTCTACTGAGCTATCTCCCCAGCTTCCCAGCTCAACAATCTTAAACTTAAGTTTTATAGATCACTTTTTTTTGACTATTTATAACTAGAAAAAGTACAAAAACAAATTAAATTGCTCTATTACAATGGAAGTTGTACTCCATCACATCTTTATATATTCATTTCTAGAATATTTTCCTGTTACATTTATTTCATAAAAAATTTATTTAAATGATATCAACTGAAATTATCTTACCTAGAGGAAAAGTAATTTTAAAAATTAAGACGATTTCCACAAGAGAGTTGGGATAGATATACTGCTACTTTCTCTTTGTTCACTGAAAAGAAAGGTTTACACTAATAGTGTTTGGAGAAGATATCATGTCTACATCTTGTCCTCTGAATAACTACTACAAAGATAATAAAGCAATGTATTAATTATTGTAACTGTCCTACTAACCTATTTTTAAACTGTTTCATTACTCTTTTACCTTTTTTTCTCATTAAAATGAACAAAAATAGTCAAAAAATTAAGATGATTTTTCAAACAAAATTCAATTTTAATACAGAGGTCTTTTGTCAGAACAGTGAACTAAATGATTAACTAAAAAGTTTTACATACTTTTAGGAGACTCAGAATTTGTTTCCGTTTTTTGTGTTCATGAATATAACAGAAAAATCTCTACCTTTCTTGAATCCTAAACACTAGGTGATTTCAGAATTAAAATTTTCAGCTGAAAGTAGTATCATGATTACTAGATTATGCACTGCTCTCTCAACTGAAAACATTCAACATTCTTTCATTTCCTATTGTAGTAAAATAGAGAAACTTACATTAAATGATGTAACAAATACAATAGCAGCTGTGTATGCTTTTTAATGTTCTTGCCTTCCTGTCTCAAAATACTACCAGAGTATGTATTAATAAATCATGATTAATGATTAAAATCATGATATGTATTGTCAGAAATGGATTCATATTTATTCCACATTTACTTACCTGTCTTGTTTTTGCTGACGTTTCAATAAAAGGAATTCCATAACTTCTTGCTAAGTCCTGAGCTTGTTTTGTGTCTACTGTTCTAGAAGGCAAATCACATTTATTTCCTACTAGGACCATAGGTACATCTTCAGAGTCTTTAACTCTTTTAATTTGTTCTCTGAGAAAGAAAAAAAGTTACAGCAGAGGTATTAGTAAACCTCCAAATCATTGAAAAACTGTAAGAAGTCGTAACTTTTGCCTTACAAAATTTTTGCCTTTTGCCTTAAATTTTACCTTATGAGTACTTTTTATATAGTTCCTAATTTCTACCTTACCAAATTTCCTTGCTGGTTATTTTCCTTGGTTATTTTCTAGTTACCTGTAGAACCACAGTAAAACTGTAACAGGTTCACATGCATGTAAATTATGTTTAGACAGAAAATACTGTACCTAACAAAACTATATATAATTTTACTAAAATATGAAGTACAGGATTAATGTAACTTTCACATTTCAGTAATCACCCTTATCTGTGGGGTATACATTGCCAGAACCTCCCATGGACTCTGGACATGGCAGACAGTACTGAACTCTATACACTATTGTTTCTTAGACATACACACTGATTATAAACTTTAATTTATGAATCGCACATAGTAACATTAATAATAACCTGTTGTAATAAAGGCTACTTAAAACTCATTAAGTGCTTTTTATGGAATTTTTGCATTTAGTATTTTCAGATCACAGTTGAGTCTAAGTGAAACTGTGGATAAAAGAACTAGTGCACTTTCACAAAAAAGAAAGTGACAAATGGAAAGACTCTTGTTTCTATAAGGGCAACTCTGAAGTTATTACACTGTTGATTATGTTAAGAGCCGTCTATTGTTGCAAATGGGGTGTGTGGAATAACACAGAAGGCTCTGGAGTTGAACAGGCCTAGGTTTCAATCCAGCACCACTACTGCCACTGATACTATGAGGAACAAGTCACTCGCTGCTGATTCTCAGGAACCTCACTTGTAAAGTGGGACTATTACTTGCCTCACAGAAGTTATTTTAAAGTTTAAATTACATAACATATGCATCACAATTAGGAAACAACAAATGAAAGCTACAATTCTCAATATGATCTTATAATGTTTGACTTGAACCCACCTATAATGGTGAATATCTTCAAAAGATTTAGTATTATTTATGGCAAATACACAAAGAAAGCCCTCCCCAGTCCTCATGTACTGGTCCCTCATTGCACTGTACTCCTCTTGACCTGCTGTGTCGAGAATATCCAAGAGACATGTTTCTCCATCAATTACTACTTGTTTCCTGTAGGAATCCTGAGAAAGGAGAGACACAGTCTGGATTATTATATGTAGTGTACCTCTTAAGAAGGTGGTACATATAACAACAAAAAGACAACCCTACTCACAATGGTTAAAGAACTCAAATTATTTCTTCTGAGATACACAAAAGGCCTACAAACACATAAAAATATAGTCAAGGTCCTCACTCATGAGGCCATGCAAAGTGGACCTGTGAGATACTCCCTAGCACCTGTAGGCGTGGTCACTGTTACAAAACCAGAAAATAACAAGTGTGGGTAAGAAGCTGTGAGAAACTGGAATCTTTCAACAGCAGCACTACTGGAAATATAAAATGGTTCAGCTATAGTGGAGAATAGCTTGGCAGCTCCTTAAAAAGTTAATAGTAGAGTTACAATGTTATTCAACAGTTCCATTCCAGGGTGCATCACTGGAAACGAAAGCAGAGACTCAAGGTATTTGTATACCAGTGTCTGTCACAGCATCTACCACAGCCAAAAAGTAGAAACAACCTGTCTGTTAACAGATGGATACACAACATTGCAACAGTTGTACAACATTTTCAGTGTACCTGATAGCACTAACTTATACACTTAAAATGGCTATTGGGTTATGTAGCTTTTCCTACATGAGTGATTTTTAAGAACTGTCATATGGAGAATCAACAACACATATGTATGTAAGTAACAAAAAAATCTACCTGTAAGAAATGATTACCAATAGAACACTTTCATAATTCTATTACTCAAGATAATTGAAATCCAAGAAAAATCAATTTACACATAACTGTCGCAAATCTACTTTATTTATAGTCAAAAGAACACACACTAAATGGGATTCCAATGGCCTCACTCACTTGTGAAAAGCCTGGAAACAGTATCTAACTACGTGATGGATACTTTAAAGGGTGCACTCTGACAGCCTTCTATTAACAAGATGGAAGTGGAGGTGGGGAAAGGAGAGAAGGAAAGGAGAGATAAAAGAGGAAAGAGGGTGGGGGAAAGGAGACGGACAGAAGGATATGAAGATTTTCAAGACTATTCAACTGGAAGAATAACTAGAGGGCTGACAGTATTACGCAGTGGTAGAGTGCGTCCCTAGCATGCCAGACACAGAGTTTAACAGCTGGCACACATCACATACACACATGAAGTATGGCCCTTTACCAGAATCTTGAAATAAGAATCTGATTTTCCTGTGACTTTTGAGTGACATTTACACTTAAAATTTCACATACTCTATCAAAACAGGCCTCAAAAAAATGAGGAAAGGGGATAGTATCACATGAAGCCGTGAGGTAAGAAGCAGAACTCACAACAGGTATAAAGTATACATAAAGATACAATTTCTTATTGTTCTTCAAGATGTGTCCTTAGTTCACAAAGTTCACAAATTACTTTATGGACCATTCTATCACTTGGGGGAAGGCTAAGTCATGAGTTTAGTGAAGTGTTTAAAAAAATGTTTACTGTACAAGGAACACAAAGGTACACATAATGGTATGACCCCAACCACATGGGTACATAGTTGTCTAAATGCATCTCTAGACATACTTAAAACCTAGTGGTAAATATAACACAAGACTTTAAGAGGCTGTCTTTGATGGAGATGATTAGGGGTGACCTTGCTTCTCTCATGGTACCAATACTAGATGATACAATCAATTTCTTTCTTTAGATTTAATTTAAAATGTTTTATAGGGCTAGTAAGATAGCTCAGCAGACTAAGTACCTGCTTTGGCAAGTACAGGACTAGGGTTCGATATCTAGTCTTGCATGCCGAGCTGGCCCTGTCCCCAGGTCTTGCTCAGCCTACCACTGAGTTCAGGCATGGTGGCACAGGCCTATAATCCCAGGGCTGGCGAGGCTGAGACAGGAGGGTCACTATGAGTCTCAACTGTGTAGCGAGACCCTGTATCAAAGAAAAAGAAAAAAAAAACAGCAGCCAAGAGAAAAAGGATGGATAAAGATCTAAACATTTGTTTGACAATTTTAAACTATTCATTTGATTTAACTACTTGAAAGAACTTGAATATTATAAACTGAAAACTAGAGTTTTGTTTTGTTTTTAAATGTTCAGTTTGTGTGTGTTTATGAGTGAGAATGAATGCCCAGGGCCACCTCCATACTAATTGAGTGCTCTAACTCTAACTCAAAACCAGTAATTTTGAAGAATAATGAAAACGGAGGTACTGAAGGTATATTGTTTTATATTCAATTTGTTACCCAGGAATGACTCAAATTATATAAGTGACCAAAAATTTAACCTCACCTACTGTTCAGTTATCTTTTATGTACCAATATGAACTAAAGCTATCCTTGTAGTTAATTTCCTCACTCTATCTACAACAGTGAAGCTAAACACCAGAGTTTCTGGAGCCACACATAAGCTATAATAGGGAAAGTATGGCTATGGGGTTACTCACCATCTGCCTTAATAAAGTTCTACTTAAACAAAACCATCAATATTGTTTTAAAAGTATATATAATGTACAGTATTAGCTTCTAAATATATTTCATGTTTCCGTAGTGAAAGCTCTACCAAAGGGTCCAAAACTAGAAAAGCGCTACCATTTCTGTCACCCCATCTACAGCCTGAGAAAACTTGACAGCAAATTTGTCAGCCCTACACTATTATTTTTTTAAAAAGTTTTGTTTTGTTTTGCTTTGTTTGAGATAGGGTCTCATCATGCAGCTTAGGCTGGTCTTGAACTCACAGTGATCCTCTTGCCTCAGCCTCCTGAGTGCTGGGATGACAGGCATAATGCTAGTGATCAAAAGTAACAGATTTAGGATAAAATTCAGTTAAAGTTCATCTTAATTAGAATTCTTATCCTTGGAAGCTTTTTTTCCTTTGAGCCAAATTCTTACTATGTAATTCAGGCTGGTCTTGAGTTCCTAAGTACTGGGATTCCAGGTGTGAACTATCATGCCTCAGTACATTTTAGTATTATTTCCAGACTTTCAAACAATGTAAATTTTCCCATCAGGTTCATGGGTTACTAATATTCCTAGGGAGCCCAGAAAAAATAAAGTCAATAAATGAAAAAAAAGTTATGCCATCAATCTCTCCTCACTTGCAAAGTGCCACTGTGCTTATCTCTTGACACAGAATGTACTTTTATAAATGATATGCACTATACTAGCAAAAGTGAGCTGTAGATGAAATTTTAAAAAATTTGGTAAACAGTAAGTAGGCACAATCTGCTTGGAAAACAATTACAGAATTTAGTCATAAAGCTTATAGGTTTTAACAAAATAATGCCACTTACAGTAAATAAGGAATTTAATTTGAAAATGTAATTACATGAGACATACTTAGAGCACCCTAAAATGTCCATGAAAAGAAATTACATAGGCACTTAATACTGACAGCCCATGTTCCACTATTTATTCACAAAATACACCCTAAATCCAAGCACCTACCATCATCACTTGCTCCCTTACCTGTCATCCTACTTGCCCTGGCCCCGTGGTAGCAAACCTATGGCAGAGTTGCCAGGGCAGGTGGCTGGGCATCACTGCAAGGGCTACAGGTTCACCTCACTACCCTAGTCCGTACTATTCTGTCTCAAACACTCTGCTGCAATGGTCACTTCACAACATGTAGTTCTATATTTCTGTATTTCCACAGAGCAGCAAATTAATGTTTGTAAATAGGCCCTGAACTTTGCTAATCATCAGTATCTATCTGTTGAATAGGAATCCACTCAAAATAAATGGTACATGCAGACACAGGCACACACACACATTTCTCGTCCTGAATATCTTGTACTAACTACATATTTTAAATGAATTCTACACAATGTCCGTATTTTCAATGTATTCATCTGCAAAGGTAAAGTTTTAAATCTCTCAATAATTTGCTTAAAAATTTTTCTTTAGGGCCAGCAAGATAATTTAGTGGTCTGAAGTACCTGCTTAGGCAAGTACAAGGACTATGGTTTGATCCCTGGCACCACATGCTGTGCCAGTCCAATCTCCAGGGTGGGCTGAGCCAGCCACCAAAAATCAAACAAACAAACAAAAAAACCCAAAAAACTTTAAAAAGTCTTATAAAAACAAGTATAAGTTTAAGATATTAATTTTTTAAAGAATTTTTAAATTTTATTTACTTATTTTTTTTTGTTTGTTTCAGAACCTTTGTTTATTCACTCATTTTTATGGCCAGCTCAGCCCACCCGGAGGGCAGGGCTGGCATAGCATGTGGTGCCAGGGATCAAACCACGGTCCCAAAAGCCGCCCAAGCTTTCCCAAGCAGGTGCTTTAAGACCACTGAGCCATCCTGCTGGGCCCTAAGACATTAATTTAAGAATGAAATTATAAAATTGTACATTACAAAATACTATGCACAGTGTAATGATATCTTCAGGTTATGTACAATATGAAAACCACTATGTAAAAATATAACCAAAATAATACATATGAGATTTAAAAATATTTACAAGGAAGAGTTTAAGATTGTGGAGAAGAATGTTATATTAAGTTTGTGTCTTATAATGGAATGGTTAAACCAAATGTGGCACAAACCTAAGGTCTGACAAAGCTGGCTGATACACAAATAATGTTCAATATATTACTTTTCCCCATGGCACTAAGTGTATACCCTATGTCATCTGTTTTTTACATTAACTTCTATGATTTTTAACAAAGTATTGTATACTTTAGTTTACCATTTGCCTCTGAATGTTCAAATAAATAGCTTCTCAATGTTTACGTGAACAGACACTTCTCTGCAGGATATAAGAAATTTGAAAGCTCAGGTAAAATCATCCCAGGTAAGATAAACTCACTGACCAGAAAACCAGTTTGTTATTTTGTATTATAATGAAAAATGACCAAATATTCAGCATGTTCATCTTTTAACTTGGTTTAACCAACTTAACTTGGTCTTCCAATCCAGGCAGTAAGTCTGACACAAGATATAGTAGACAAAAACCCTAAAGAAACTACAGGTAGTAATTTTCCCTAAATAGAATCATAATACTTTTTGGGGAACAATACTGGGTATTGAACCCAGGCACACTCTTACCACTGAGCCATACTACAGCTCCTTTTATTTCTTGAGAGGCAAGGTCTTGCTAAGTTGTCTAAGCTAGCCTTGAATTTATGATATTCCTGCTTCACCCTCCTGAGAAGCTGGAATTACAGGCATGTGCCACCATACCTGGGTCCTACTGCTATAAACAGTAATTACAACAGTCAACATTTACAGAGCTCTTGTATGTCTGATACTATGATATGAGTATTACAAGCATTATCTCACTTAATCTCCACCTTCAGACTGTTGATTCTACCAGATGCTGCTGTTAGTACAGTTAAGACTGCTAAATATTAGCCAGTGTCTTATCACTGGGGAGGGGTACTTTTGAAATTCTTTGCAGTTTTCTTAATGTATTAAGCATTATAAGAATACCTGTAAGAGGAAATAAGAAATTTACTCTTCTAACATTCAAGTATTGTAGGTTGTTCTTCTAAAGATTATATGAATCCATCACAGAAAAATGTGTTCTATACTATTGGTTATTATTTTTTAATGTATTTGGTATAGGGTCTGACTGGACAACTCAGACTTGTGATCCTCCTGTTTTCAGCCTCCCCAGCGCTGGGATTACAAGGTATGCCACAACACCTGGTCTTGATGGCTGGCTCAGTGCACCCAGAGTGGGGCCAGTGCAGCACCACAGCCAGGGATTGAACTCCGCTCCCTGTACTTGCCTAAGCAGGCACTTAGTCTGCTTAGCTGTCTTGCTGACCCATACACTACTAGTTATTAAGTCATCAAAAGTTAGTTCTCAAACTCAGGTAGGAATATGCACTGTAACATACTACGTTACAATAATAAGAGGAAGACACGAGTAATTTGGTATATGTAAATAGATTCTTGAGTTTCTTCCTACCTACCTACCTCAATCTTTGCTGTATCAGAAATAATTATTGAAAACGTGTTACATTCGATTCTAAGGAATTATAGGTTAGAAACATTCTTTTTTTTTTTTTTTTTTGTCTTTTTGAGACAGGGTCTCACTATGCAGTTCAGGCTGGCCTTGAACTCACTTTTGTAGCCCAAGCTGGTCTCGAACTCACAGCGATCCTCCTGCCTCAGCCTCCCAAGTGCTGGGACTACAGGTGTGAGCCACCATGCCCAGCTTAGAAACATTCTTATATATCCAAAATTTGGATTTTTGGACCAGGGATATTCAAATAGTAAAATTTGCACAAACATTTAAAATCCAGAAAACTCCGAAGTAGCAAATACTTCTAGTTCCAAACATTTCAGATAAAAGATACTTCATCTGTTTATAGTTTCTGAAGGAACAGAATCTACTGGTAGAGACATAAATGCCAACAGACAAGTGAAATAATCTAAAATAACACTATAAGCAGGACAAGGTATAATGACATCACATAAGAGGTCAACTTTTCTTGACTCAAGAAAGATAGGGTAGTGCCATTCCAGGTAGAAAGGAGCAAAGAAAATGTACAAAACACATGAAAAAGCAAGATGAATACATGGAATCAAGAAGTTCAATAATAATTTAACCTGTGATATAAGAGGTAAGTAGCAAGAAGTGAAAACAGATAGTCAAGCAGAGGCCAGATTATGGAGGGTCAAGTAAGCCATAATTATGGAGCTTTTAATGCCACCCTAGTAATCACTGGGAGGTTTTCAAGAATGAAGGGAGAAACTTAACAAGCTCACCGCTAGTACAATTAAGACAAATCATGCAAAGGGATATGAAGTTCTGGCGCTCCTAGACCCCGCCTCATAACACCCACCAGTAGCAGCACAAGCACCACCTTCTGCCTCCACAGGCTTCAGCCCCAGGAGTATCAGGCCTCTCCTGTGAACTGCTACTTCTATTAAACCAAACTCTTCTCTGGGTCCCTGAATCCTAGCAGGGCAACAGGCACTTTTTACTGTGACTGTGTCACCTCAGTGTTCTCCTTTTGCTTTTCAGCCTTCCAACTAATTAAATTTTCCATGTTAAAGAGCCTGTAAGCAGGCTCAGAGCTTGGGGGTTTGATTTCCAGGCCTACTGCGCCCCCGTACCCCTGGAGCCTGCTGAGACTGCAATTGAGCCTGGGCACCGTGGTTTGCGTCTCTAATCCCAGCTCTTGGGAGGCTGTAAACAGGCAGAAACTACAGTCCGATCTAGTAGTGAGACCCTGAACACACTACAGACCCTTTCCTAAAATACAAAAAAAAAAAAAAAAAAAGCTCTACATTTTAAAGTATCTACTGTGATTTCTGTTTTCTATACTGCATTTCTGGCTTCCATACATGTTAAAACAGAAAAAGAGACAAGAGAGAGAGGAGGAAAGAGAAAGAAAGAGGATGAGAGGGAGGGACGGAGGGAGGGAAACAAATGAACAGGCAGGCATGTGGGCAATGCAGACTGAGATGTGTTATTAAACTACTAGGAGAAAAGACACAAAATAAACTAAGATGCTAACAGCACTATGGATAGAGGACACTTAAGAGATCTGAGAAATACAAAAGGATAAAACCAGCAAAACTATGCTCATAAACTGCAACTAGGAATACAAATGGTGCCACCACTGTAGCAAAGGACTTGGCAGGTCCTCAAAAGGTAAACACTGAGCTATCTTATAATCCAGCAAATGTAAATGTGTGTGTGTATCAAAAAAAAAAAAAAAAAAAAAAAAAAACCCTGAAAATATGTTATATAATATCTTATCCTTATAAACTGGCAGGGCACCTGCATTTGGAATAAGTTTTCCAAAACTGGTAACCAAATTTTGATATATGATGGAACTGGACAAATTCCAGAGGAAAAAAAAGCTAAAGCTACCAGTTGGAAAGGATTTCTGTTTTGGTTAGGGAGCAACAATATTATGGAGCTTGTACTCATGACAAAACTACTGATTAAAAAATATATCCCTCAAAGATAGCATAAAGAAAATAAAGATTTCTTTTCAAATGCTAAATACATCAAATTATAACACTGAATATTAATTTAGCATAGAGTGAGTAAAATGTATACCACTCTCAACAGATAAAACTGTCATTGGTTGTAAAGTTTTGGATAAACTCAAGGAAAATTTGTGAAACAGACTTTTGATCATAAAGATGTTATAACCATAATCTGTAACTTGTTGAAGTCATACAGTATTCTCCTGCAAATTACTGCTTGATGTCCAGGTAAGAATGCAAGCCCAGCGTGATCACCAGATCAAATCTTAATAATTACAGATGCCAACATAATTTTCATGTTTTATGTATCTCTCAAATTATTCATTACTTGGCCTTGATGTCCATTTCTTTAATCCAAGAGTGTATCTGCGTTATTCAATGTGAGGTTTTAAAACAGGAAAGTATAAAATAATTTAGTGGTATCTATCATTTTTGTGGCCTTTTCTCTTTCTAAAATTAATTTTCTTTTCCTCCACTCCCAATATTAAATGCTGATTACAAAAAACTAAAATACCACAGAGAATGAGAGTAATTCAACATGATATGCTAATGCCCAGCTTCTCATACAAAACAGACAATTTTCAGTATCAATACACACTTTTATCTAATCCTTTTAAAACACCTTATAATTCATATAGACATATCTATTTTAATTTTCTTCTTTCTTCTTCTTTCTTCTTCTTCTTCTTCTTCTTCTTCTCCTCCTCCTCCTCCTCCTCTTCCTCCTCTTCCTCTTCCTCCTCCTCTTCCTCCTCCTCCTCTTCTTCCTCCTCTTCTTCTTCCTCTCTCTCTCTCCTCCTCCCTCCCTCTCTCTCATTTTATATTATGGCCAGCACAGCCTGCCCTGGGGGTGGGGCTGGTGTAGCATGTGGTGCTAAGGATTGAACCACAGTCCCTGCAGTTGCCTAAGCTTGCCTAAGCAGGCACTTTAGACCACTGAGCTATCTCCCCAGCCCCTCACTCATTTTCTATTTGTAGGCATATACATTATTTTTCCCCTTAAAAAAAAATCATAATCAATACTACAATAAAAATTCCTATATACACATTTTGATCAACTATCCAATTAAGTCTTGGTATAAATTTCTGAGAAGTGAAGTTGTGTCATCAAAGGACTTGTAGTTTGAATTTTGTTACGTATTTCCAAACTGACTTCTAGAAGTCAGTTTCTAAGAGTTTGCTCTTATTACAACATAAAAAGTACACATTTCTCGATCTGTTTCTTTTTTTGGTGGTACCAGGAACTAAACTCAGGACCTTGCACTTGCCAGGCAAGCACTTATTCCACTGAGCTATCTCCCTGGCCCCCAAAGCTGATTTGAATAGATGTAAAAGTACTTGCTGAACCTGTATTATATTAATGAGTTAAACATCTTTTCATATGTTTATGCCATTTATTTATTTAGAGACAGGCTAACTACTTATAGTTTTAGCTTGCTTCTAAATTCTACCTTAACATTCACTTTTTTCCTAATTCATATGTAAAATTACTTTTCTTTAATTGAACCAAGTTTGTCTTGTATCTTTGTTAAAGATATCTTAATTTTTATGCAGCCAGATAGCTCAATATTTTTATTGTTTAGGTTTTTTGTTTAAACACATTAATTTTGAGATAGGATATTGCTAAACTGTCATCAAACTTGTAATCTTCCTGCCTCAGACTCCTGAGGTGTTGGGATTACAGGCAAGAGCATCAGGGCATCCAGCTACCTAAGTCTTCATACTTAACAGTTCACTTAGTCTGTCACTTAAGGCAACAGTGCAAGAACCAAGATTTAAGTTTGGTATCATCACTGTGTGTGGTGGGGCACACCTGTAATCCCAGCATTTGGAAGGCTAAAGCAAGAGGACTGCTGTGAGTTTGAGGTCAGCCTGGACTACAATATGCTTTGAGGCCAACCACACACTATATAGGGAGACCCTATCTCAAAAAAAAGTAAAGTGAAACAAAAAATCTAACATTATCATCTCTATTTTAGAGCATGTAGTTTCACATTAATACTTACACAACATAGAATTAAGGTTTTTATGGTTAAAAAAAATACAGAGGAAAGGAAGGAAGAATAACAAATGTGATACTTTAATCACAAGCTAAGTTTCCCAGTTCTGTGTTGAAGAGACTTGAAGCAATAGTATTCCAGTAGCAAAAACACACCTTACTTCCAGGTCTTGATTGCTCTACTATCCCTACTATAAAGTAAGCAGGTCTCCTTGAATGAATAGCTGAATGCAGGGTGGGGACAGGGAAAGAACAGGTGAACCTGGAACCACTGTGCCAGAGAAGGGAGAGTGGAACACGGATTGGGACAGGTCAAGAGGGTACAAAGGCCAGACTGAAAAAGATCTTGGGGATCAGGGGCCCAGCTCAGTAGAAGAAGTGCTTGCCTAGCAAGTGCAAGGTCCTGAATTTAATCCATGGTACTACACACACACATACAAAAAGGCAAATCTGAGCATCAAAATAAGTAACTGTAATAATGAACTTCAACACATTGAATAAAAAGAAACAGTTCATGAATCTGTGCTCATACAAACAGCAAACTTCTGTAAAGGACCAGATAGTAAACAGTTTATGGTTCTGGTCTCTGTTACAAAGCAGAAGTAGCCTTTGACCAAATGTAAACGCGTAAGTATGACTATAGTCCAATGAAACTGTAACCAAACAGGACAGCAGGCAAGATAAAGATCTGTCTCAAAAGATAGAAATTTAAAGATAAAGGATCTTAAGAAGTATAATTCATTCTCAAAATAGCTCAGGAAAAATAAGAGTATGTATTCATGTGTGTGTATAATTTTATAAAGCCAGATACATACACGTATAGATGTAGAGAAAGCCGTTAAGACAGACATTAACCAGGAAATCTAGTTTAAGGATTAAGTGTATTCACTGTACTGTTTTCCTATTTTTAACCTTAGGGCTAAAGTTTGTCAGAACAGAATTGAAAAGGTTCTCTGATATTTGTTATGTTTCCTTAATCCTCTCAAATACTTTTACTATGCGTTTCTATTAATTTTATTATGTGAAGATTACAATAATGTATGTTTCATAATCCTAGGGACTATGAGACAGTACAGGTAAGACATGTAGATATTTAATGCTCTTCTAAAGTAGAAAGCCTTGGGTCACTATTTAATTGTAAAAATGTATCTAGGAGTTGTAGCCTTCATGAAGGCAAAAATCTGTCTGTCTGTTCCTCAATACATCTCCAGGGATTATAAAGATGACATGCTACAAAGTGAGCGCTGAATAACATTTTCTGAATTACAGAGTTAGCTGCATTGTGAAAACCAGGATGTTTTCCTAAAACAATTTTTTTTCTAAGTTTTTTGAGGTAAGGCATTACTGTGTAGTCAGTCCAGGCTGGTCTTGAACTTACTATGTAGCCCAGGCTGGCCTCAAACTCAAAGTGATCCTCCTGCCTCAGCCTCCTGAATGCTGCTAGGATTAGAGGCATGTGGTACCACAGCTGGCCATAAAAACATTTTTTAACCTTTGAGTTATTTCCAATATCAATTTCCACTTACACATTTCTAAAGCCTTTTGCTTACAAAATTCTAAAGTAAAATATTTCCACTAAATCTTAACAATGAAGTCTAAGTACTAAGTAAACACTTATTCTTAATTGATCTATATATAGCACCTAAATTTTGGAATATTCCAAAAAGCAGATGATTCACGAGTAATCCATAAGCCTAGAAAAATCTGCAGAATGTGCATCTTCATGATTTGTCATTTTTGAACAAGCCCTTCCTAACATATACTATAATATCCTGCAAGACTTACATCTACGTTAGCTCTGGAAGGTATGCAGAGGAATTCAGAGACACCACAGGTTTTGACATTCCTGACAAAATAAGGCCAATCAACATTACCAACAGAAATGCCCTATATTCTACACACTACCATTTCCTTTCTTAAATATACAGAATTCACCTACTATTTTAAATAAGGCCTAATTAGTCCACACAATCTTTGTAGCAATAATTACTGAGTAAGATTACTACTTTAAAGTTTGTTTGTTTGTTTGGGTTTTTTTGGTGGGACTGGGGTTCGAACTTATAACCCTGCACTTGCCAGGCAGGCACTTATGCTATGGAGCTATCTCCCCAGCCCCTAAAGCTTCTTAATTATGTAAAATAAGACTTTAAATAAAGATGATATATTTACACACTGATATAATTACAGGTTATCACCAAAGGTCACCACAGAAAACTATCCAAATTGAGGATTTCATTGTTATATTTCATAAAGCAAACAAGTCACCAGCAGAGGGCACTCACACGGGGGGGGGGGGGGGGGGGGGGGGGGGGGGGGGGGGGGGGGGGAGGTGGCCACAGCCTGGAAGAGAAATGTGTGTATATAACTGCTGGGTGTATCTTACTTTAAAAATACAATGTTTTAATACAACAGAAACAAAGCTACAATAATGTGTATTAGCTTTACAAAGGGTAAAGCTTAAGCCTACATTACGTTTGGAAACTATTATAAAATTTACCTTAAAGGCACAGATTTGACAAAGAGATATTGAAAGCTACAGGTCGCAAATACAAGGTTTCACTCCCAGAACCATTAACATTTTGAGCTGGGTACTACTTTGGTATGGAAGCTGCCCTGAACACCTTGAACAAAGTAGGGAAGTTCAAATGCATTACTACTCCCTACTCTATAAATGCTACCAGCAGCCCTCCCCCTCATCAAGCTGTGATAACCAAAACATATCCAGATACTGAAAAGTTTTCCCTACTGGGAAAAGGCACCAGCCCAAGCCTCAATGATAAGTAAACATAAAAATCGGAAGAATAACAGTGTATAAGTTGGCTTTTCTTACACTGTTCTTCTATATTGGTTTACTTTTAGACTGCCACAATATAATCTAAAAACTTTATTCTGCAAGTAGAATGAATTGTAGATTAACATGAAAACACAAAGTAGAGAAACTGATAAACCTTGATTAAATACCACCTAGGCCAACTCACTAAAGATGAAACAAATGAATCCAATTATGAATTCACTTTTCTTTATTAAATAACTGTTTCATCAAAGAGCATAATATGTTACTTGAACTGAATTATCAAGACTACCTTAACAAAAATATACAAATTTCAAGAGCACTACAGCTGAGAAAATAACTTCTTGCTATATTTTGAGCATTTTTTATGTGTGATGCTCAATATATATTTGCTAATTGTTCACTTGATCTCTACAGTTATCTATAGCTTCTTAAGATAATTTTTCTTGTACTAAATTCTACATGGGAAAATTGATTTTACGGACTATGTCTTCATAGTATGTGATCTCTATAGTATAAAAACATATGTCTAGCCAACATGCTATGAGTCTGTAATAGTTTTGCATCACTAAGAAGTTATGTCATCACTTTTTGAAACACTTCAGTGGACTTCATCAGAGATAAAAATAAAATTTTCAGAAGTCTGAGTGACTGACACAAGCGTACCACTGATTCTACACATGCTCTATTTATTATGACTAATTCTTGTTTTCTTTTCCTTTTTTTTTTTGGCTTTTGCTTTTGAGATAGGGTCTAGCTTGTATTCCATGCTGGCCTAGAACTGAGACTAGAGGAATGCACCACCATGCATGGCCATGCCTGTCTACTTCTTGACTGTATCTGTCATTATCTTGTCATCAGTAGGCCAAATTCAAATTTCAGTATGTTTTTTTAAATTTTTTTAAAGAATTTTTTATTTTATTTATTTATTTTTTTCTTGTTTCAGAACTTTTGTTTGTTTATTTTTTATTTTATTGTTATGGCTGGCTCAGCCTGCCCTGAGAGCAGGGCTGGCGCAGCATGTGGTGCCAGGGATCGAACCACGGTCCCTGCAGTCACCCAAGCCTTCCTAAGCAGGCACCTTAGACCACTGAGCCATCCCGCCAGGCCCAAATTTCAGTATGTTAATAAATCTTAATTATGGCTTACATTAGTATTTTCTTACTGCAAACTCTAAGTCACTAAAAAATAGGCATTACTTGGTTTAAACTTCTACAGATTTCTTTCCACAAAAAGAAGACAGGATCTCAGTGTGTAGTCCATGTAGGCCTTGAGGTCATCAGGCTTCTCCTCTGGCCTCCAACTGCTTGAGTCACAATTGTAGGACATCATGGGCAGCTATCCATTTTATTTTAATGTAGGAAAACTGATGAGAATTTCAAATGTGAAATGCTTATGGCCGTTCTATTTTTCTCTATGATTATATTATTTGCCGATCAGAACCTAACAGCAACAGTGAATTTTTATAATAACAGTGTTGTCATGTTTAACCCATCAAGTCTATTAAACTTAAATTCTTTTGCCTTTCTTTTAGCTGAACAATACTATGAAATGAAGGTATCCATTTCCTTGGACTCACTGTACCTTGAGGTTAAGTGATAATTTCAGACACTTGTCTCCAGAAGGCTAAACTACATGAGGGAATGTCAGTCTCAAAGTTGACAGGTAAATAGTGCTTCCCAAAATCAAGCATACTTTAGCAGATATCATCATCAGAGTTACAAGTTTAAGTTTACAAACATTTTCTCCCCATAAACAATAGGTTACCTATTGGCTTTGTTTATTCAGGATTTATACTGCATTTTAACAGCTTTGAGCCACGAAGTTTCTTAACGTATTTGATCACATTCATGCATTCATGACCTCATGTTACACACATTTATATAGCACTCATGACCTCTGATAAGAAACAGAGCATAATGGAATGTCTCAGATTTTCAGGGCTGTTCTACTGAAGCCATCTTCCAAATCCCAAGAAAATTTACATGTTTAATCTGCATTCTATTAAAAGTTCTCTTAACACCTGATTAAAATGGTAAACATATGCCAAGTATGCTTGATTTGGAATACAGATTGAAAGGGGTGAACTATTTCTTCCTCAAAGAAAAAGCAAAACTTCAGTATGGCATGTTATTGTCGCAATTAAATTTGGTATGTAGACTCTTACACAGAAGGCTGGCTTTTTACTAGATTGTGCTTTTACTAATGCAAATTCTTGCCTCTTTAAGTCAAAGAGCTGCAAATAAGCATTATTTCTCCATTTTTTGGATACTTCCCAAATACCTGCTGTTTCCTTATGGATGCTAATCTATCCAATCCACAAAGTTCTAATGTGCATAAAAATTCTCCCAAGGCCACTCATCATGCCTCAGAATCAATTCAGGGCAAAGTGTTTCTTTCAAACATTACACAGCATATATCTGAACTAAGAATTTAGACTTGCTCTAGATTTTACAGCTTGGGACTTAAGCGAAAGAGAGGAGAACAGATTTCTGTAACTGGTACGTTACAATAAAAATAAAAGCTAGGGATTAGTTTAGCACAGCCTGGAGCAAAGATGCCTAAAAACTAACCTGAGATTATAAGGCAATTTCATGGAACAGGAAATATATTTATTTCTACCATCACTGATAATTTAACGTGAACATTTGGATTATTCATAAAATATGCTAAAAAATCACCTTCCGAAAATGAGCTAACAAGACAATTAATGAATCTCTTGCAGTTCTTTGGGATTAAATAAATCCTTATCAGCTTGGGATAATTTGAGTCAAGTGCTGCCAGATGCAGTATGAAACGCACCTTACTTTGCAAGGTCTCTTCCAGGACTTTATTGTACCAATTTCCTACTGGCTTTTATTTTGCTAATTTTCATGAAACCAGCACTCTGAAAATAATACAGTAATCTTGAAGAACTTACTCATCAGACCATATTTAGAAGAAAATGTTATTTTCTTGAGTAAATTAAAAAAGGGTCATATAATAAAGGTAAGTATTAATTGTAGTATTTTTATATAGTCACATCTTAGGCAAAGAATGAGGTTTAAAAATCTATCAGGTAACTCCAGGTTCTCCACTACTTCCAACTTGAAGAGAAATACTAATGAAGCTTAAACAATGATAATCATCAAATGATTATACTTTACCAGTACATTCAATCTAACTTCTACATGTGACATCAAAATTCAAAGAAAATTATACGAATGAAAGATACAGTCAAAGGAATGACTTTTAGGTACAAATAAAATGAAAATTAACATTTTCACCACTCCCAAAACGTTCATATACTCTTCCAATCCAAATACACATCCATTGTTAAGAGTAAACCTCACAGGCCTTCACATGCTCCTGAAAGAAGGTTCCCATATCTAGGCTACATTTTTAGTTAGTCTGGAAACCCAAGTTCATTTCTTATAACTTCCCCTAAATTACTCAGTAAAAAGAACTTGGGAAAATGATCAGAGAAACCTTTCCTGTCACCAAATAATGGGCCTGCACAAGTAAAATGTATATTAAAACAAGATTTACCTCTATCGTAGGATCATATTCATCCACAAAGTGATTCTGAATTAGCTGTATCGTCAAGGCACTCTTGCCTACGCCACCAGCTCCAACTACCACAAGTTTATATTCAGTCATTTTCAGCAGGCCTTATAACAAAAATAAAACGTTGCTAAATTAGAACACGTATTGCACATGAGGTCAAATACTTATTAATGCCTTTTAACACAAATTCCCCTTTACTTGGAAAATTGTAAGGTATCCTAAAATTCAAGGATGAAAACTTAGTTGACTATAGTGATAAGTCCTGTAATGAACTGTACTTCATTTACATACTCGCTCATCAATATTTAAGAAAAATGCCTAGAGAATAGAACCAGTTCTTTTATCTCATACTCAAGTTGCTCAACCTACTAGCTTTGTGCAGCAACTAATGGCTCTCACAGGGACACACCATGACTTCCCTCAGTACAGGAGCCTCCCACAGTGCTCTATACCCTACAGACACACCTGCACAACTTGTTGACAGCTATTTCCACTCCTACCCTTACAGTATCCTTAGCTGATGCTAGCTTGTAAGAATTAGAAGTAAATGATCTAAAGTATCATTGTTGGAGCTATGGAAAACTTTTAATTTTTTTCTCTGAGACAGGGTCTCACTATGTATTCATGCTGGCCCTGAACTGATTATGTAGCTTCAAGTGGGCCTTAAATATATAGTAATCTTTTTCTGAGCCTCCCAAGTGCTGGAATTACAGGCTTATGCCACTATGCCTGAATGGAAAACTTTCTAAAAACATCATCATAGTTCTGCTTCTAGGATCAAAGTTAGACTGCATCAAAGAGAAATAAAATGCCTGCTGAGAAAAACAAAGGTAAAAACTCAGAAAGCTAAGAATATTAGATGAACTATTCAGTGTAGTAAGTGATCTGATCATCAGTCACAATACATACTTGTGTATTAGCATGGCTAAACAGTGGTTTGCACAAGGAAAATGTAACTTAACAAATTTTACAGATAAGTACTATTTTTAGTAAGAAAAAATTTCGAAAATATAAGTGTGCATTTCTGAGTAACACAACTAACTTGTGGCACATCATTTCTCAACAAATGCAATAAATACAACTTCTATGGTTGACAATCACAAGACAGAAAAGAACATCTGATACTTTTTAGCCAGCTACTTAAAAACTCTTTAAAAATAACATGAATACATTTATTTTTATTTCTTTTCCTCATGTAACATCATTAAAAATAAAGAGAAATGCAGAAAAATACGACACACTCACTCATCTGGAATGAGTAGTTTTAGACTGATATATGTATATATTGCAAAAAAATACTAAACACACAGCAACCTATTTATTTACTTATTTTATTTATTTATTTTGCAGTACCGGGGATTGAACTCAGGAACCTGCGCTTGCCAGGCAAGCGCTTATTCTACTGAACTATCTCCCAGGCCTAGCAACCTATTTATTGAAGACTGAGTTATCCAAATAGGCACCAAGAGAAAAGTATTGATAATGTGTCCCAATGCACTAACCTCACCTTACTCCTGAGCTTCTGCAGAAACAGGACTACAGGCTGGGGAACTACTGCTCACTGATCTACAGGCCGGCTCTGTGCCCTGCTCAGCTCCATTAAGCCTCACTGTTGTCTCTAGGGCTGCAATGAAGCCTGCTGCATAGGTATCTTACCCTGCCTGGTGTGTTTTATTCCAAATATAGGCCACAGCAAATGGAGATAAGGAGAATGGAGAGATGAAAAGAATCACATGAAAATATGTCCTTCAGCTCCTGGCAGGAATTATTCTGCCTCCCCATTCCCCCACAAAGAAAAGTTTGAGAAGCTATAACTGCAATTCAGGAACCTCTTTTAGAGTTCTGAAAGATCAAAGTTGTTTTCATAATAATATTAAGATGTTCTTTAGCCTTTTCACTACCCTTTCACAAGTGTCTAGTACATTTATTCAGACTGTGTGATCACAATGCATTGAATGCAGATGTAGCTATGACAATACAGATGTCTACCATTAAAGCACATAATTAAATAGATTTGTTAAAGTACAAAACAATGCCACCCTTCTCACTAATTTTTGGTTTACTTTTGGAAAGGTTAGTTTTCATTTGAAAATATATTCACACTATCAAGTAACAGGCTTATGAATGAATAAAGGATTACAATATTACAGTTCTTTTTTCTAATATGGCAAATACTGATTAAGACCCCAACAAATCAAACATTTTTGAGACCCTCAATAATATTTAAGGATGTAAAGGAGACCTCTAGACCTTGTTTACTGTGAACAAATATTGTACTGGAGTCAAGCTATATATGCACGCGTAATCAGAGACGCATATCTTCTGGTCTATTTATTTATGCAATGTTTGTTGCTGGGGGAAAAGAATTTTTGCATCAGGTTTTTAAAGCCCTGTAATATTTAAATCCATTAGAAAGAACTGGGTTCTAAAGGAGTCTGACTGAAGGAAGACTACAGGTCAGAAAGGGTTCCTCTTACCAATAGCACAGAAAGGTAGTAAAGGGTACAACTGGGTACAATTTGCTTGCAGGGGGGGATGCAACTCTATTATAAACCTGAACTACCGTTTATCACCCCTTTAAGTCAAATACGTTTGTGCATGGCTACAGACTCAAAGTAAACACACCGGCATAAAGTGTACATGATCTCTACACTCTGTTACATGCAGGAGTCAGCATTTCAGGCCTTCATCATTTAAGTGACACCATTCATCTGGTTAATGCTAAGATGGCTATTACAAATAGACATTTTTTAAATGATTTTTAGGTGGGTGTCCACGACAAATATCATTGCATGACAACTAGAAAACACCTTTGTGCTTTTTAATCCCTTGCTTTCCCGTCCATCAGCTTAGAAAGACTGGCTTAGGGCTTCAGCTGGAGCACACACAGGTCTAAGAGCATTAATTTCATCTGTTTAGTAGTCTGGTGGCTACAATTAACTCCTTTTAAAAGTCCATTTAAAACATCATGTTAACACTGTTTTAAGATAGGGAAGAACTCTGTGAGGACAAACGTAAATAGAAGAGATGGAGGAAGGAACCAGAAAAGGCAAATTAAACTTCAGACCATTTTAACTATTGCTGTCTGCATTTGACTATTAAGGAAAGAAGGAAAGAAAGAAAGAAAGAAAGAAAGAAAGAAAGAAAGAAAGAAAGAAAGAAAGAAAGAAAGAAAAAGCCCTGCTTTTGCTGTTTGGGTTTTTCTTCCTGTGTTTTAACTTGACAAAACAAAACAGACCTTCTGGGATTAACTTTTTCCCTTTCACTGCAGGTCACAGGCTTTACGTGCAGGGTGTTGGCCACCTGTTCTTCCACCACCATCTCTACCTCCACCTACCTCCTCCTTTGTGACCACAGCAATGTCACAGCTCACAAGGGGGAGGGGGTAGGGAGGGGAGCCGTCAGGAACTGGGCGGCGGATGCATCTTTGCCCCCACACACAATAACCTCCAACAGGGGTCTCGGGGCGCGTTCGGACGCTGGCCCCGGCGCTCCCCTCTGACCCACGCGGCCCCTTCCGCCCTGGGCAGGACCATGGTCTGCCCGGCCTGCGCTCCAGGGAGAAGTTTCCACCCGCTCCTAGGGATGCTGGATGCGGCGGCGAGGGCAGGCGGCCGGGCGCCGGGCGGGCGGCCGAGGTGCGGGAGCGGCGGCGCGGAGGCCGGGGCGACGCGGGGGAGGGGAGCGGGAGCGCGGCCCCCCCGCCCGGCCGCGGCCCTCGGGAGGAGGAAGGAAGGGGCTCCCCGTCCAGGAAGCGGCACCGCGCGGCGCCTCAGCCTCGCCCGCCCCGCACCGCCGCGTCCCGCGCCGCCCCCCGCGCTCCCCGACCCGGCCCGGCCCAGCCAGCCCGCGTCCCTCGCCCGCCTGCCCCTCCCGGGACCCCCATTTCATTCACTCGCCGCCAGCCCCACCCCGCGCCGGCAAGCAGGGTCGCGACGGCCACCGGGGCCCAGGAGGGGCGGTCCGCACCCTACCTCTCTCCGCACCTGGGAGCCGCCGAGCCTCTGGCCCCCGCCGCCGCCCTCAGTGCCCGCGTCGCGCTCGCTCCCGGTCCGAAATGGCGGGGGCCGGGAGGACTGGCCGAGAAGCCACCACTACCACCGCTGCCGCCCCTGCCACCGTCGCTGCTGCCTCCGCCGCCGCGGCCGACGCCTAGGGAAATCAAGCTCCGAGCACACCGATGAATTCGGGGCCGGGCGGCCACCGAGGGCAGCGCGAGCGATGCGCTTGGCGCTCGATTCCTTTCCAGGCGACGGAGGGCGGTGTGGGAAGAGGGCGGGGAAGGAGGCTGCGGGCGCCGCCGCGGAGGAGGAGGAGAAAGGGGAGGAGGAGGGGGAGGAGCAGCGGCGCGGGCGGGCTCCAGGGAAGGGGCGGCCCGGGCGGCGGTGCCTGGGGAGCCGGGCGGCGCCTCGGCGGCAGGTGTGGCCGCCCGACCCGCGCTGTGGCCGCCGCGGGCCTGCGCCCCCGGGCGAGTGCAGGGCTCTGGCTGCCGTCTGCTGCGCGCGGAGCTGCGAGCTGTCGCCAGACGAGCGGAGCCCGCGGTGGCTTCGGGGAGGGACCTGGCGGGCGGTGTTCCAGCCGGGGCTTCGCGATGGCCGCCTGATTATTGCCCGCCGGGACCTGTAGGCTGGGATTTTAATTGCTAGGCTCAGGCCCTCGAGCCCTTAGCTCTTGTTTAAAAATTATTTTTTGTGGGGGTGCGCCCTTTAATTTTGTTATTTTTCTGGGTGTTCTGAAGCTATCAAAGGATCTTTCCAAAGAGGTACCTCACAGGGCCTCATCACCCAGGAAAGCGCAAGCAGAAGGCAAACTATTTTGAAGTAAAAGTAGCGACCTTGAAGGTACAGACCTGAGGAGAGTCATTTAAACATTAATTAGAAGTCTGAGATTAATCAGTTAACGTTGGAGGAGCTAAGACGTTAAACAATGGGGCAATTAAATATGCTGGCTTTCCCAGCATCTGCATTGATAAACTACCTACAAAGGTCGACTGGGAGAGGTGTAGAACTTGAAGCTTGGTGACCCCAGCCTGACCCAAACGTGACTGCCAGTCTGGTTCTCTCCTGGCAGTTCTACCCTTCTGGTCCACATCTTAAGCTACCGATAATAGTCATTTTCAATCCTAGCTATGATGTCTGCTAGCCAAGGCTTTACAAGAAGTTATCCTCTTCTTCCTACCCTTCTGAGGGCTGTAAGGCTTCTAAGCCTCCCTCCAGACACCAGGTGGGAGGCAGAAGAGACAAGTGGAAGATGGAAGAGAAAAGACTGTGCCTACTCTATGTCAAAGAGTTGCTAAATGTTTGGCACGTATCATCTTATTTAATTAGCACAACAGCCTCATGAGTTAGAATAATTTTCACTGTTCTGCAGATGAAGAATTTAGAGAGCTTTAGAAACGGGCCCAGTTCACACAACGGAAAGGTTTAAAGCCTTTACCGTGTTCTTTGTGCCCGGCTCCACTATGGCTTCCATTCCACTTAACATAAAAGCAACAACATTCTGAGAAGCCTGCATGGCCTTAGATGATGATGACACCCTTGTGTCCTGAGCTATTATTCTTCTGTGGTCTCTTTCTCACTTCCATGTACACACTGGTTCCTGGCTGTTCCAGGCAGTTCTTTGAAAATGGCCAGTAGCTTTCTTGCTCAGGATCTGCACACTTGCTGCAGGTATGCACAGAACCTCCTCTGTCACCAGTTCAGGTCTTTTCAAGTGTGATCCGGCTCAAGAGGTCATCTTTGATGCTGCGACCCCTTCTCATGCACCCCAGATACTATCTCTTGTGCTCTATTGTTCTCCAGAGCACTCACTGATTGCCTTCTAATGTTTGTTTTCTTACCTTGTCTTTCTCCCATTTGAAGGCAAGCTCCACGAGGGTGCAGATTGTTGTGGAGTTTGTTTCCTGGGTAAATTGTCAGTGCTAACCATTGTCCCGTACAAAGAAGGCACTCAGTAAAGATTTGTGGGATGTTGAATGAGTGTGCTTGCTCCTCTGAAGCCTGTGGACCCTAAATCCTTAAGAGTGCTTTAAGCCTCTGTCAGCTTCTGTCTTTACTACCTTATAAAATCTACATTAAACTCTGGGGACGCGCTGATAAACCGCATTGGTTTGCCTATGCATATGCGCGTGTGCGTATGCGTGTGTGTGTGTGTGTGTGTGTGTGTGTGTGTGTGTGTGTGTGTGTCTTGCTGGGGTTAGAACCCAGGATCTTGTGTACAAGAGGCAAATGCTCTGTCTCTAAGCTACACCTTTAGCCCGATAAACCACATTTTATGGCGCCTAGCAAAGGATCTGGTACATAACAGATGCAAAATTTTTTGTCAAATGAATTTGCATTCGCTTTTATGGTGCTTTGTGGTTTTCCCAAGTCACAGATGTATTTTGTGCAACTTCGAGTACATGATGATAAAGTCTTTTTTCTTTTGCAGCTGGAAGTACACTGTTCTTCTTGTACTTGCTAGCCCATAAAGCTTGAAAAGACTACACTGAAGAGGAGGGGAAAGCTTTGAATAGCACTTTTATGCTGATTATAAAATTTGAGCATTGCAGAAATCCAGCCCAGCCCAGCCTCACCGGCTCAGTCAGTCTCTAGGCTAAGGATTCCCAAAATGAACCTAAGTGACACGGTGTGTCCTGCTCAGCTCACACGCCAGCCTCACCTCACACCTTGTCTCTCCTTTCTTTTCACTCCCCCAGCAACTTGTGCAAGTGCTAGGCCAGGCCTTTCCTCCACTCAGTTCATTCCCAGGAGCAGAAGCCTCACACCATAACATTTCCTTTCCTTAACAGACAGCTGACAGCAGAGGGTTTCAAGGGGGAAGTGCTTCCTGAATCAACTGCCTTGTGTCCAAAAATGCAAGTTTCTAAGCCCCATCCAGATGGTCCATTCAGGTGCAATTTCTGTTTTGTTTGCAGCTGGTGCTGGAGAGTAAATCCAGGAACTTCATGTTATCTAAACCCTTAGCCTTTAGAAAACTTTTCTGTTTTGTTTTAAAACAGGGTCTTGGGGCCAGCGAGATAGCTCAGCTGACTAAAGCACCTGCTTAGGCAAGCGCAGGGACTGCAGTTTGATCCCTGGTACCACATGCTGCACCATCCTGGCCCCCATTATGGGGTGAGCCTGCTAGAGTCTGGGCATAGTGGTGCAAGTCTATAACCCCAGAGCTGGGGCGACTGAGGGCAGGAGGAGCACCACGAGTCGGAGCTTCATTGTGAGACCCTGCAACAACCAAATATGTAAATATAAATAAATAAATAGGGTCTTGAGAAGTTGCCCAAACGAATCTTAAACTTGCAATGTGCCTGTCACAGCCTACCGAATTGCTAAGCTTATAAGCCTTACACCATGCCTGACAGAAACCTACATTTAAAAAATTTTTGAAACAAATTGTGATGCAACGTCAGCAATTAGACATCTACACATTGACAAATTCCTAGACTCTTCCCTTCCAAGCTCTACCCCTAGGCTAGTACAGTGCGGAAATCACAATGGGGACAGGGACAGGGAGGAAGTGAAATTACAAACGGGACTCCAGGCTGCTGGAAGGTGTAACTGACCCCTCTACTGTGAGAATCTTCTCCAAAGGCAGTTATGTTCACATGCCTGGAACATTTTGATCTGCTTTTTAAAGACCATACTGACCCTTCCTTCATGAAATACTCTCTTTTAGAGATAGGATGCAAATCAGACCAACAAGAGTTCCCCATGTTCCTTGGGCTCTTATAAGGTATGAAATGCCAGGGGACACTCAGTGCTGAAGATGCTGAAGAGTTACTTTAAGGAAATAAAGACACCTTGGAAAACTGTATCATTAACCAGAGGCCCGCTGGCCACTGTAGCAATCAGCAAGACTTGTGACCCAGCAAGGTTCTGTTACCTCCCACAGCCTTTCCTTGGCAAGCCCCTGTTGGCCCAAGCTGGTAATTCTGCACAGGAATCAGCACCTCTAGGCTTCTTGTGTACACACAGTCTCAGCTCCCATTGCTACCCATGCTTCCACTGTCCACCGTCTCTAATTTATACTCAGAACTCTGCAAGGGAGAGGTTCTGACTGTATCTGTCACTGTTCAGTAAGAAGGGACCTTATGAGAGACTTTCTAGGGAGGGGTGCTGGCTTTCTTTATGGTTGTCAAAAAAGACCATCACCTTTGTTTATGTCCCAATCATGAGTCTGGACACCTGTGGGTCTGAGTAACAAGTTGGGGATGGGAAATTTAAGCAGTAGCAACCACCCACGGAAGCCTTCATGGACTCTACTGAGGTAAGATACAACTTAATTTGTTGAAGGGGAAATGGGCACACTTGTATAGGTACTAATTCATTTTTCCAGAACATTGTCCCCTGGGGACACTAATTTTATACTTTGTATTCCCTTTTTGCTTGATTCACAAAGTCTCCAGAATCATTT
The DNA here is from genome assembly GCA_004027025.1 of Myocastor coypus. Lineage (NCBI taxonomy): Eukaryota > Metazoa > Chordata > Mammalia > Rodentia > Myocastoridae > Myocastor > Myocastor coypus. Next base: position 40,985 of record PVJA010006435.1, read on the forward strand.
AACTCCGAATTTCCATACTTCTTAGCATTAAATAGGCCCTCTACATATTCATTTAAATGAAGGAAATTACCACAAAACACCAGTCTTGTCTCTTTACAGTTGTTCTGCCAATGTCCTGGATATTTCTAAATGAATGTCCTGCCATGATAAATGCTTCTCCAGAATACAGTTTCTGTAAACGAATGCTCTCTCACCAGGGCTTCCAGTTTTGCCTGAGTGACCTTATGAGATTTCAAAACACTTAGATTTGAAAATTTAAATGAATTCCAGTTGCACTCTTTCTCTGTTACAACTTGCATTGTCCCTTGATGCAGTGGTTTCTCAGAAGTGGGTCTTCTGAGAACAATTGGATCATGAAGGCTCTGGCCTCCTCAAAATCCACTGATGGTTTTATCACCTGATGCACTACTGGTTGAGAGAAGGCAGAAACTCAGAGTTAGAGCCTACTTGGAGGAAGCCAGTCACTCAGGGTGTGTCCTGGAAGGGTTTGTCTTCTTTCTTGTGGCTGTCTCCTCTCCCATCCTCCTTTATCTTCTTCCTTCTTCCTTTTCCTCTACACTGCTCTTTCTTCTCCTCATCATCCCCACCCCAGAATCTTTGTTCCACCATAACTTTTCACTATGATGTTCAGCCTTACCACAGACCTAAAAACAGTGGAACTGGCCAACCACAAAATGAAACAATGAACCCCAATAAATCTTTTTTTCCTTTACATTCATTTTCTGTGATATTTTGGCCCAGTTCAGAAGAGCTAACATACCCCTCACCTTGGTCACAGCACCTTTCATCATACTTCAAGAATATTTTCTCCCATCTCCCATTCTTCATTCCTTCCTTCACAGCTACATTTCTGACATAGCTCCCTGACTCCTCTCTGCCTCATCTTTCTTTTCAATCCAGCCCATATGCTTTTGTCACATATTCCTTATACCACTCTCTTATCATCATCATCACCATCATCATCAAACATTCACCCTGAACCTGTTCGGTACAGGTTGCACACCTACATGTACATGTCACAAAGCAAAAGGATACACACTAGGAGCCTAATGGATACCTAGAGATGATAAATTCTTAGAAATTGTACAGTGAAATGATGGCTGGTCTCAGCTAAGCCTTTGCTACTGCTTAATCTCACACACAAATTTTTTAATAACATATTTGTGTTGAATCCAATCCAAATCCTTGGTTCCTGGCTTTTGAGAATTCTGGTGACATCTTAGCCCATGACTAAGTTCTGCGGTCTCTCTCTCTCTCTCTCTCTCTCTCTCCTCTCACTGAGACATCATTTTGCTGTGCAGTCCAGCTGGCCTCACACTAGAGATCCCCTGGCCTCAGCCTCCCTAGATGCCGGAGTTATAAGCGTGTACCACACTCCTGGCCTACCCCATGACTTTATTTCCCAAGTTCTCATCAAAGATACTCTATTCTTCTCAGAGGAATCTTCTCTCTCCACCATGAAAACAGTATTACATGTCTCATCCCTTTGCTTAGCAAACACATATTTTCATCTGTGATTACTAAAATCCTCTTTCTTGCAAGATGTAGAAGAAGTCATTCATTTTCTATGAAGACTCTATTAATTGTGTCATCTCTCCTCGAGTTTTTTTCCTTGGTTACATGTTCAGTCTAAAAGGTCTCCCCAGTGTGTAGAAGATGACTGCATCCCAGATACTCCTTGGCACCTACAAATCACTGTATTAGTCCACTGTTGCTTTCCCAGCTGAAAGTGCTGTCAGGAGGCAGGGGGCCCGGGTTGGAGAGGGTCCCTGGGGCATGACCTGGAAGGGTGTGTTCTTGTCCCCAGTTCCTCCTCCTCTCTCTGCTTCCTAATTTCCAGGAGGTAAGCAGCTGTCTGCGGCCAGCTCCTTCTGCCATGTCCTTCCTACCTTGGAGCCAGCCAGTTATGAGCTAGATCTTCTAAACACCAGGAGCCAAAATAAACCTCTTTTAAATCATGAGGGTTAGGTATTTTGTCTCAATGATACGAGAGTGACTAAGGCCCCACCCCCCTGGCCCCCATTATTACATAGGGGTTCATGGTGCTTCCACAGGTAAATTCGAACATCCTACAAACAGGAGATGTATATCAGGTATGTGGACCTCACCCACCGTAGCAGCCCAGTTACTGCAATTACTCAGTAACTGAACACACACACATGGCACTTATCAGCAAGGTAAACACGATGAAAACAGTGTTTGAGGAAGATTAGAGTGGCAGCTGCATGTAGAAAAGACTGGGAGGAGAAAAGACTTCAGGTGAAGCATTTTGTGCACAGCAACACCGGGGCCTGATTGTAGCTGGCATTCCGCACTGGCTTAATTCTCTGGTCTTGTGAGCTGTCCACTTCTGCATTCGCCATCATAGCTGTGGTGTGTGCCACCACTGCCGCGTCCTTCCTGGGGCACAGCTGCTCACAGGTCTCTGGCTACCATCCTTGCTCCTCCTGGTACATGCCCCATGGAGCAGCTGGATTAATATTTTACAACTGGAAAATGAACCACGTGACCAGATCAAGTGCTTCAATGGCTTCTCACTGGACTCAAAATCCAAATTCCCCCAAGTCATTTTATAATCTAGTTTTTGCCCTTTGATCACTTATTCTCAGGGGGCAGTCTCCTGCTGCTTTCCATCTTTCTGGTCTCAGGCATTAGTTTAATGCCACCACTTCACTGGAAAATCACCATTCCCTACTCCATTTCCTGCCTGCTACCCTTCATATAATCTTCCTTTTACATGCTAGCCTATTTATTTATTGTATACAGGGTCTCACTACACAGCTCTGACTCATAGTGATCCTCTTGTCTCAGCATCCCCAGTACTGGGATTACAGGCATGTGCCACCACAGTTGCTGGGGCTTGAACTCAGGTTCTCGTGTTTGCCAGGCAGGCACTTAAACTGTTGAGCTATCACCACTGAGCTATCTCCCCAGCTCCAAAAGCAGGCCTGTTTTATTCTTAGTGATTTTAATTTCTGAAATTACCTTGATCATTGGTTTGTTTGCTTGCTTGCTGTTTTCCTTCTCTGAAGTATAAATTCCATGAGTTTCAAGGCCCAGAGAGAACTTGACACACAGACTCCACTTGCAGAGATTTTTTTGATTAGTTGCTATAAGGTAAATAGGACTAATAATCCACCCCAGAAGAAGGCTCTACACACTGGTCCCATGCTCTTATTTAATCTACATTATGCAACAATATTTCATGCAGTACTTGTTTTACTTTAAGATTAGAAATTTGAAGTCATTTAAATATGGCTGCATTCTAATTTTCCCAATGACATGCTAACTGGGCTAATCACTAGTTTGACTTTCCTAGATTTTATTTCTCTTCTCTACTCACAGTTATTACATAGACAGCCATGACATTGTGTGTTCAAATGCAGTCATGCACTACATAATTTTTTTTCTGCTAGCAGTGGATCAAATACTACAACGATAGTACATACTATATACCTATGTGTATATTACCACTGACCATCTAGATTTGTGCATCAATACTACGAATATCTGAACAAAAACAAAATTGCATGCAGGCGTTTCTCAGAAAGTATTAAGTAATGTATGACTATAGGTTTTTATTTATTTTTTAAAATCTTCTAAAAAGTTATTTATGTGCTTGGTATAGGATCTTGCTATGCAGGTAGGACTCATAGTGATCCTCCTGTCTCAGCCTCCCCAGCACTGGAATTGCAGGCATGCGCCACTACACCTGGTTTCAGTGCCCTCAGGGTTCCAGGATCGGCACAGCATTTGGTTCTGGGATTGAACCTGGGTCCTTGCACTTGCCATGCAGACGCTTAGACCATGGAGCTGTCTCCCCAGCCTAGAGACTTTATTTGTATCCATTAATTTAAGGAGCATTAATCCCTCAGAAATAACGATCTCATTTTTCCACCTGTGTATCCTCAGCTGAATGAATGAACCAATTTTTGGTTAAAATCTTCTAGATTCTCTAAAAGATATTCTAATTTACCTAATAATTTCTTATATTGGAGTCTGAATGTAGAGAGATTATAAATGGAAAAATAAGGGATCCTTTTACTTTATATGAATTCTTTTCATAAATAATTCTCATGCTTGAATAAAATCATTCTATCCTTCACGTATGCTGAAACTTTGACAAACTCAACATTACCAGTTGTGTTACAGATCTTAAGTAGTCCACAATAGTTAAACTAATATGTGAACAATATTCTTTTATTTATAAATTCATCAATCCACTCATTCATAAATGTTTACTGAGCACTTGTTTTTTCTTTACTTTTTTGTTTTATTTTTTAATTTATATATGTGGTGCAGGGTCTTGCTATGCAGCTAAGACTCAGTGACCCTCCTCTTTTAGCCTCCCCAAGTGCTAGGATTACAGGTGTGTGTCACCACTCCTTGTTTCGGTGGCTGGCTCAGCAGGCATCGAGTGGTGCTGGCATGGCATGTGGTACCGGAGATTGAACCCAGGCCCTTGCTCCTGCCAGGCAAGTACTTAGACTGCTGAGCTATCTCCCCAGCCCTTGAGCACTTCCTATATGCCAGGCACTGCTTGATGCATTTAGGGTATATAGGTGTTTCAAACACAGATTTGTATTCTGTTTGAGCTCAAGTTCTAAATCAGTACCTTTAGAATTTTTGATTACAGATCTTTAGATTAAATTTGCATATTAATATACTATGATGGATCGATAACCAGTGGGGGAACTTGTGACACCAAGCTGAATGGAACCAGTGTGGTGCTGGGTGTGGGAGGCCCACCTGAGGGTCATTGCCAACAACACAAAACGGAGCTTGAGGGCTGCTGCTTCTCTTAGAGCTGCCGGTTCTCCTGGAGACCTTGTCCTGCTGGCTTTCCTGATGTGAACTTGACTGCTCTCATTGTCCAAGGAGCTCGGATCTCATTGTCACTGAGGATGGCTACGGCTCACTTTGGCGGAGCTCTGGGCCTCCCTCTGAGCATCGCTTCCTGGCTCTAGTGCTGATCCCTCAGCTGCTGGCACAGATCCTTCATCCCGCTGGCACAGACCTCCTAGCTCCATCACCATACTTTGGGCCTTCTCAGTGCAGATCTGTGAGACAGGCCTGCATGAGACGTTGTCATGGGCTCCTGGCCTCCAGGTGGACCTGTGGAGGGCATTGCATGGGCTCTAGGTCTTCATCTGGACTCGTACAGGACACTGCCATGGGACCGAGGCCTCCGCTGGATTCTTTGGGTCTTCAGCGTGTGGACAGCTCTCCTGCACTGTCTGAGCTTGATTCTTTGGGTGACTACTAAGAGAGAATCTTGTACATGATGTGTCCTATGTTCAATTGTTCTCCTTGCAAACCCTGATTGCAACATATACATACATTGTCATTAAGAAGCTAAATTTTAAAAAACAGTGAGCGGTGGTACTTGCTTTTCAGAACTGATTTATCGAGGCATTATTCTCATAGAATACAATCCAGCCATTTAGTTTAATTTTTTGTTATTTACATATACTTTTTGAGAATGAGATCTCCCTATGTTCCCCTGGCTGGTTGCAAGTTTTCTTGGGCTCGAGTGATCCTACTGCCTCGGCCTCTTGAGTAGCAATGACTATAGATGTATACTACACATCTGGCCAGTTCACTCATTTACACTGAAAATCCAGTGGTGTTACTATGTTCACAGAGGTGTGCAGCTATGGCCAGTGTCAATTGTGGAACAATTCACCATCCAAAAATGAAACTTTTTGTCTCAGTGACACTTCTCTGGTTGCTGAGACAAAAACCTGACTCCCAAAATGAAGGAAGGAAAGATTTATTTAGCTCACAGTTACTGGAAGTTTCAGTCCATACTTAGCAAGCTCTAACACCAAGCAGCACGTGGCAGAAAGCAACCATTCATGGTGGCAGCAAGGGGCAAAAGCCAAAGGGGGTGGCAGCAGTTGGGGCAGCTAGCAAGCCTCTCCCTCAGCTCCTTATGTTGTAATACAAATTATGCACCCTAGGGCCAGGGTACAGCATTCACACCTGCAACCCCAGAACTGAATCAAGAGTCACTTATAAACTCCAGAAGCCACCCCATGGCTGCATGAGGCTTTGGGAAGACAGCTAGATCCCAAACCAACTGTTTAATCTCTTCCATAGTCATCCATTACCCTTGCTTCCCCACCACCTAGCCTCTCTCCTTTTCTCCCCTGTCTTAAACATTTTTCTATTCTCTGTATGTTTGCTTATTTTGGACATATAAGCTTCTCTCTTATCTAACTGTAATTATAGACCCTTTGACCGATACCTCCCTGTCCTCCCTCAGCCCACAACCCACCCCAGCCTCTGGTGACTGCTAGTCTACTCTCTTGTACAGGTTCAGCTGTTTTAGATTCTACATACATGTGTGACCATGTGTGATTTGTTTTTCTGTGTCCAGCTGTAACAGCTTATGTCTAGTGTCCCCTCAAGCCCACAAGTGGGCCTTTTCAGAGGCGGCTGAATCTAGAGTGTGTGATAATTGGATCAAGGGTATCTGATTGGCAAACCAGTTAGTACATTGGTTTGACATAGTTCTAGCTAGGATTAAGGACGTGAGTGCTACACCCGCTCTCGGCCAGGTATCCTGCGTACAATACGAAGGACAGAAAGAGTTTTGGTCTCCCTCTCTTGTTGCTTTAGCTGTCTTCTCCCTCCTACAAATTGCTCTCTTCTGTGAAGCCACTCTGCTTTGGTGCCAGCCTGTCATGGACTGAAACTGCTACAGACTGAGCTACATGAGCCTTTCCCCTTTAGCTTTGGGTGTTGTGTATTTTGTCTCCACACTGAGAGAGAAGTAACTAAGACACCAGCTAATTTCATGTCACAGTGTTCTCCAGGTTGTTCATCCAAGTGGTCACTTGTGCCATAATTTCGTTCCTTTTTTGAGACCAAGTAGCACTCGACTGTACGCAGGCCACATGTTCTTTGTCCATTCACCCACTCACCAATTCCACATCTTGGCTGTTGTGAACAGCGCCACAGGCAAACATGAAAGGGCAGCTATCTCTTTGACATACCGATTTAGTCATGTCTGCTGCATGCCCGGTGGTGGAATCGCTTGGCCATTAGGTAGTTCTATTTTTCGTATTTCGAGAAGCTTCCATAACATTTGTCCTAAGCCTATACTCATTTACATTCCTACCCACAGTGTGAACATGTTCCCTTTTCTCCACATTCTCTCCAGCACTGTTACCTCATGTGTCTTTGATTTGTATCTGCATGTTAATTAACGAAGCTGAGCAAATTTCCCCTACACTTGTAGGCCATCTGTATGGCTCCTTTTGAGAAATGTCTATTAAGGTCTTTAGCAGAGTGGCACTGCTTTGCCACACTTGCAAATCACCTTACTGTCTCATTTTTTAAAAATTTCTATTTATTACTATTTCTTTATTTACTTATGGCCAGCTCAGCCTGCCCTGGGGGTGGGGCTGGTGCAGCTTGTGGTGCCGGGAATCCTACTGCAGTCTCTGCAGTTGCCTAAGCTTGCCTGAGTAGGCGCTTTAGACCGATGAACCATCTTGCCAGCCCACTTACTGTCTTACTTGATGGAAGATAGACATTTGTCCCTCCCTGAAGCCTGCTGAGGAATTGCTTATACTTCTCTCAAAGTCCATTGTACGCTCATGAAAGTGAAAAAGGAAAATCAGATTTCCAGACTGCTACGAATCTTTTGTCTGTTTGACCTTGCAGACCTCCTTGGAAGCTATCAGAAGACCTGGTGGTGGCTGGACCACACTTTGAGAACTACTGTTCTAAAGAACTTTTAATTAAAAATTTGGACCAAACTTACAGATCAATGCAATGATCACCTTTTCAGCTGGGCCTGGTGGTGCACACCTGTAATCTCAGCACTTGGGAGGCTGAGGCAGGAGGATCACTGCAAGCTTGAGACCAGCCTGGGTGACAAAGTGAGCCTGAGGCCAGCCTGGACTGCACGCGGAGACCCAATCTGAAAAAAAAAAAAAAGAAAAAGAAAAAGAAAAAATCCCACAAAAAACTATTAGCTTTTCAAACTTACCATTTTCCTCTTCAGAATAGGCTGAATCCCTATTAGACAGAAACTACTTATTATGCTAATTAAGAAAATGTGTTGCTTAGATAATGGGCAAAGGAAAACAGATGCCCAAAGGATATGGTTTTTTGCATAGTTAGAAACTCTTGTTTTTAGGTCAGTCTTGTGTTTTTGAGGATCATGATGTAGTTTAAAAACATTAATGAATTGAATTTCCCAAGTTGCCAACAAAATATTCCCACATAAGATTTTTGCATACTTTGCAGACAGTTTAACTGGCAAACAGGGTAGCAGATCCCCCCTGGCTTAAAGTCAAGACCAAAGGCTTACTGTATATTCCTTGATCATAAAAGCCCCATACTGTGGCCAAAGTGCCTCTGCTTACCAGGAGAACAGACTCTGCTGCCATAATGAAAGTTACTCCTGTCGAAGTCTTGGCAATTCTTGATTTCTTTCACTTTTCCTTCCTTCCTTCCCTCCTTCCTTCCCTCCCTCCCTCCCTCCCTCCCTCCCTCCCTCCCTCCCTCCCTCCTTCCTTCCTTCCTTCCTTCCTTCCTTCTTTCTTTCCTTATTTCCTTCCTTCTTTCCTCTTGCTTTGTTCTCTGCCTCTCTTCCATTCCCTCTGCTTCCTTCATTTCTTTTTTTTCAGAACCAAAACAAAATAACACTGTTAGGACATTTTCTAGACTTAGCCTTAGCCCAACTCCATAACAGAAATACCTGGCTTCCCAAAAGCCAGCATCTCAGTCACCTCACACTCATTGCATCTTCTCCACGGATGGCCAAGATTATCACAATAAAACCTTGTCACTGTTCAAAACCTCCAGCAGCGTCCCATCTTATTCAGATGACTCACCAGAGAGCCCTTACATTTCTAATTGTGTGCCTATTTTTCTTCCCCTGGTGTGATCTTTTGTTTCCATGTTATTGCAGACAGACACCTACCCCAGGGCCTCTGCATGTATTATCTTCCCTAGCTCAGGTTTCTTTCTTCATAAAACCACAGGATTTGCTCTCCCCATCATCTTCAGCTCTTTACTGAAATGTCCTTTGTCAGTGAGGTTTCCCTTGACCACCTGATTTTTGAAGGAGTAACCTTCAGCCCAACTCTCTTTCCTTTGCTTGTTTTTCCATAAAACTTATCACCATCTGTCACCCAATATGTTTTGCCTATTTATTTGTTCACAGTCTGTCTTCTGTGAAGTAGAAATTAAGCTACACAAGAGCTGGGATTCATTTCTGTTTTATTTGCTATGCATTTTCTATCACTAGAACACAAGATAGAGCCTCAAAAATATTTGTTAAATGAGAAAGTAAAGAATCCCTAAGATGAATTCTGATGTAAGAATTGATATGGATGTAGTCAACCAAGAAAACATACTAAAATATAATAAATATATATTTCCAGCATGCCATCCTGAAACCAACTATTCTATCAACAAACAAGAACAAATTACTTCCTTCTGGTTTTCAAGTGCTATACAGCTTGTGCTTTTTTAAAGAATGTAATTTGGGCGGGGCCTTACTGCATAGCTCATACTCATAATAATCTTCTTTTTTTCAGCCTCCCCAGGCCTAGGTGCACATCACCATGCCCAGTGTCAGTGGCCGGCTCAGCATACCTGAGGACAGGGGCCAGTGTGGCTTGTGGTGTCAGAGATTGAATGTAGGTACCTGCACTTACCTAAGCAGGTGTTAGTCCACTGATCTAACTCCCTGGCCTTTGTGCTGTTTTTAATATGTTAATGGTAGGGTTACCCAAATGACTTCTGTTATAGACAAAACCAAGAGCATGAGTTTATATGACAGTGGTCCTTACCTATCCTTGAATCTATTTTGAGTATTTTTCGTTTTCTCTTTATGTTTCAGGAAGGCTAGCAATCTCCAATCAGTTTCAGCAAAATGAAGAAAACAAAATTAACTCTTAAGAATCAATCTAATATTCGGGGTGAAAATTTATTATGTTTAAGTGTGATGTCTCAGTGAATTCAAGTAGCAGGTACTGTGCAATCCATAAAATTTGAATAGAACTTGGAAATGTAAATATTCAGCAGAATAGAGGTAAGAATGAAAAAAACATGAAAGTCTGTCCAACTTAGGCTACAATCTGCACCCATGGGCGGGTGAAGGGAAGATGGTGGTGTGTGTACATGTCGCACACTGAAATATTGTTTGACAGTGACCATGTTGCAGAGCCTAGCAGCTTTAGGTAAGAAGGTGTTGCCAGCTTTCAGCATGAGGGTATTGTAAATATTTGTAACCTATGTGCTTTATACCAGATTGGCTTGGTGACTTTTAGTGCCATCCAAGGTCACACCAATCCAGTGCTCCTCCAGCTGCTCTGCCTTGTCACATGTTGTCTTTGGTGGGAATTGCAGTTGTCTTCATGAGAGTTCAAGTGTGACCAGTCCCCATCATTCCTGTCTCACAGGGAAAAGAAGAAAAAGCATGGGTCTGATTCTTTTTCTAAACAAAGTCAGAAGTCCTACCAAATGCAGAAAAAAGAAGAAAGAAAACCCAGGCTTTCATGTTGTTATCCATAAATTCGTTGGGCTAGTTTTTCCCAAAATTTCTAGAGTGAAGGCACTTGAAAAACACTCAGTGAGGGAGGGGCCAGAGAGATGGCTCCATGGCACAAGTGCCTGCCTGGAAAGTGTAAGGTCATGAATTTGAGCCCCGGTCCCACAAAAAACAAAACTAAACAAAGCCACTCAGTGGCACGATTTCACATGGTCAGAGAGAGGTAGGGCTGTGGTAATGCATGTACATTTTTGGGGTGAAATGTGAATTTGTAACATTCCATGGGGGCCATTGTATGCAAGGGACATTTCTGCAGCCCAAGGTAGATCACTTTTGCATTTCTTCCAAATTTGAGAATTCTCAGAGCATAAGAATTTTTTTTTTTTTTTTTTTTTTTTTTTTTTTTTGGTAGAATACAGCCTGGTTTGTCTGCATCTGTACCCAGAATAGTAAACAATGTGTGGGGTGGCTATCATTTTTCCTCATGTGCTGTTGGAGAGACAAGCTGTTACAGAATATGTGTCTTGTATACTGGCTCATTGTTATAAATTAACGAAAGCTGTGTCATGCTGCTCTGATACCAATTTACCATGAAGCACTGTAGTAAATAAATAATAAGGATGTGTGAAAATGCAAGACATGCACACAAGCACTCAGTGGTTGAAAAGTGTGTGCAGTTTTACAACAATAATATGTGTTACTGCTCACCTCAGCTATTCCCTGGGTCCCTAGCTGGGTCCTCCAACCATAGTTTTTCCTCTATTCATAGCCACATGCACTGTTTCCACATCAATCACAGCACCTACATTCCTCCCTTGTTTGAAAATCACTGATGCTCTCAGTGTAAATTCCAGCAGCATAAAGGTCAAACTTAAGACTGCTTTTCCATCTCCTTTGTCAAGCATGTCCCACCCAGGTGCCTTACTTGAAGCTAATCTGTGTGTGTGTGTGTGTGTGTGTGTGTGTGTGTGTTTTAGGGAAGGGTCTACAGGATGCTCAGGGTCTCAGTATTAGATTGGACTCATAGTGATCCCTCTGTTTGCAGCCTTCCAAGAGCTGGGATTACGTGCACGCACCACCACACCCAGTCTCAATTGCCATCTCAGCGCATCCTGGGAGCAGGGCCGGGATGGCACTGCACTACAGGCCCAAGGATTGAACCTCGGGCCTCTGCTTCTGCTTGTAGGTGCTTTAACCCGCTGAGCTACTTGGCCAGCCCTCGAGCTATTTGGTTGGCCCTTAATTTTCTTTACTTACCAACTTATCTGGCCCCTGTGCTTTTGTTCGCTGTACTGGAATTCTTAGTGCCTTGTCTGAATCCTGGCTCTACCAGTATTAGGAAAGCAAGACCACGACTGGAGGGTGGCAACAGTCTGAGGATGACATCTGTGCCCTGGATTAATGGGGAGGAGAATCCCTTCAAAAAAGTGTCACCCTCTGACAGTTACTTTCACTTTTGTCCTCTCTCACACTTTCATCATTGCCTTAAAATGTTGCATGACAACCTGAAGCCTTACAAATGGTTTAGAAGTCCCGTAGGCTTGCAGGCAGCCCACCAGGTGAGATGTGAGTTTATAATTTCCAAATAGTGTGGCATTGTGCATTGAGACATTACTGGGTACTCTGTTTCCAGGGGCCTGTTCCGATGACTCAGTCATCATAAAGCTCTGTCTGTGTTTCTCTCCATAAGCAAGAATTTCCATGCACCTCAACACTCATGATGCTGTAGACATTTCTCTCGTTTGTTCAGACATCTGTGTGACCTCTGTGTGCCTGATGCTGAAATCGCAAGCTAAGATGAGTCCTGCTGCTAAGAATGTGACCTTCCACGTTTTTGCTGCAGCAGGAGGGGACTTGTAGGGTGCGAGGAACAGGCACACCCAAGTTGCTCCCTAACAAGCAGAAATGTGTTGCAGAGCTTTGTAGGGAAGCAAAAGAAAGAACAAGAAGGTAACGTGTGCCAGGAGGACACCGCAGGGCCAGACTTAAAAGCTGTGGCAGCGATCTCTCATCCTCGTCCGCTCACCTCAAGCCACACAGAGAAGGTACTCCTTGTCCTAGTAGTGTTCTGTTGTCACAGGTGACTCCGCAGACTTCTACCTTGGGCTCTCAATTCCACTCGTGCCACCCACAAGTTATTCTGTCTGGGTGTCTCACTCAAATTTTCAAAAAGTGAACCCGAGCAAACGAATCAGTGAGTGACTTATCATCACTAGACTCCTGTGTGGAACTGAACTCACGCTCTGGACCCCAGACTGTGGGACGCATGATGTACACCGGAAGAGGCAACTCTAAGCTGCTGTTTTGAAGGTGGCCATGAGAAGATCAGACAATCAAAACTTCTTATCAGGCGCGGCGTTAATTTAGCTATAGCTGAATTATCTGACTGAAATCCCTTGAAGACATAATTATGTTCCTTTCATCTTTCCAACCTCCATCAAGAGTTACTGAGTACCTGACACATGGCAGGTTCTCAATAAAAATGTTACTATGAATTACACTCTCTCTCGATGTCCTATATCACCCAATAGAAGGCTATGAAGTATAATCTGGCATTCGTTATTCTCCAAGGTGGTTATAGATCACTCCTCTTCTCCATAGCAGTCACATTAAAATATTGTCACAGTTTTCAACTGTAGCTTTAGCCTCAAGGATTCAAAGCCAAAGGTAGGGGTAATTTGTCAACTTGCTTTTTTCTTCCCAGTAGAATATGTTATAAACACTTTTATAAAATTTCAGTGGAGCCTAAGGCTCCTATCACACATAAGAAATGCAGAAGTCATCATCAAGTGATGTTTTAAACACAGTAGAAAAAAATTACAGGGGTGGAACAAGAATAGGAAACAAAGTTTATATTCTGTGTCTCCAAACCACATTTCTAGTCTAACTGTCATTTGGCAGCAGTCCAAAGGACCCCATAAAAATGTAGATGGCATTTTTAAAAACAGATTTACTAATGCAATTTTTATTTGTTTCCTCTCTCTCAGTAATTTGTTGTTTCCCCTTCTTTATTTCTTGTGGGTTGTATATCTAGGTAGCAATCCCATGCTCTTGTAAAACAAAACATTCTTTATTTTTATTGTCATGAATGATGTTCTTTTGGAAGTTTTAAATCATGAAGTGCTTCCTCCAACCCTTGCATTAAGTTATGAGCATAAATGGTAAGAGTCCTTTATTTCTGATACAAGTTATCCATTTCTGTACTTCATCATACATATCTTTATATGTGCATAATTTCTTTGATAATGATTCTTTCCTGAAACGAAACCAATATAGTCCATAAAAATGTAAAATGTTTATGTAGTCTCTCATTTTACTTTCAAATCACTTATCCAATGTGAATGCTTTCACCCCAAATGAAAATGATTTATTTGCTTTTCCTGCCTGATTACCTCTCTGTGAAAAAGAGAAACACAACATCATTTTGTCAGATGTTTAGTTTGAAATTTTTTCATTAGAGAGACTGAAGCTTAAGATGACAGAATGAGGGGAGCGACCGTCACATGCACAGTAGGAAAATAGAGATGGGTGGATGGACAGTGCTAAGCCACGCCTAAACTTGAATAGTTCTAGTTTAATGCATTAATGAATTAAAGAAATGAGTACTTTGCCTTTCTACTGGAAATCGAAACCAGGATAAATTTTTCTAAACAATTCTATTTCTGTACATGATTTGTCACCTTCAACCTCTTGAGTTGACTAGAGAAATTACACTCCTAGTTTCTATAGGAAATGTTTTGTTCCCTGGGATATGGAGACTTCCATAGCAGAGCTCCTCAATATTATACATAATGTATGACCACCACCAGCTTCAATTTATATCAAGCAAGTCTTTGTTGCAAAGCAGCCGTGTTATTAACAGAGATAAACATGTTTACTCAAAACTTTGCACACCATGCTGCATTCTCTCTCGTGAAAATGTTAATAGCACAAGTGTCATTCTGTTTTATCACTGAATGTTCTCGTCTATTATTTGCAGAGGAAGTAGTTTCAGTCGTATGCACCAACTAATATCATCAGCAGCCAGAGAGCGTTGCAAGAATCTCAGTGTAATACACCATCTGGGCGCTGTTTCTACAGAAATCTGTGGGAGCTAACAATACGCTTAAGAGTCAGAGTCACCCTCAGAGCTGAATATTTCTCTTACAAAAAGGCTTTTTGTGTTTACTTGGGAACAAGGACTTGCAATGTTCAACAGCATAATTCGCTTTCATCTTAAGAGATAATTTTCTCTCCTGAAAGAATGAACTTTCTCCTTCAGGCCTAGGCCAAAGGATTTTTCCAGCTAGAAAACAAATTATAATGGCACACAATAGAAGGTGGAGCCTGTTCTTCAACACCGACACTCACAGAGGGTGGGAGGATGTTGATGATGACTTTGATAGCCTTACTTGTAATTTCTAATTTGTTCTCTGCAGAGCAATGTTCAGAAATTAGGTCTCCCTAGTGTGTGAGTGAACCGCAAGCTCCCTCCCTGCCTTCGTCTGTCTTAGGGTCTGCATTGTTATTTTATTCTCTTCTCCTCTTACTCTACCAGGTTCCTGTATCAGTGATGAAAAGAAAGGCATTAAGATTATTTACAAAAATGTATATTTGCGCCGGGCGTGGTGGTGCACGCCTGTAATCCCAGCACTTGGGAGGCTGAGGCAGGAAGATTGGTGTGAGTTCGAGACCAGCCTGGGCTACAAAAGTGAGCTCAAGGCCAGCCTGAACTGCATAGCGAGACTCTGCCTCAAAAAGACAAAAAAAAAAAAAAAAAAAGTATATTTGGAGTATAGTGATGGGTCATAAATGGCAAAAGATAATATTCTTAAAAAAGACTGAATTCAAGTGTTCCCACTTTACTTCTGTCAGAGGAGAGTCACATCTCACTAACAGATTCATTCACTCAATGACTATTAAGTGAATGTCCGCTCTGTATTGGAGCTCATATCAGGAACTAGGAATACAGTAATAAAACCAAGAGCATTGACTCTTTGCCTACATGTAGCTTAGCTAGTAAGATGCTTGGTGCTTTTCTCAGACCTGTCATACTGTGTGTTTCCACTGATGTTGTTTCTTGGCCTCTCTGAGCTTTCATTCCCTAAACCTCTTCCAACCCAGTCTTGTTTAGTACCCTGTATTCAGTAAATCATTGTTGGAATGAATAATTTCTTCTTTATGTTCAGTGGGGATGAGGGCTATAGCATGGGTGATGGTGTGGAAGTGGCTTGAATGTGTACGCCAAAGGTTAATGTACTGGAGTTTGCGGAGGTGGTGGCACTATGAGAGTGGACCTGTGCTCACAGCAATTTCCTTGGGAGGGATGATCGTTGATCGCGTTCAGGGAGTGGGTCCTCACCAGTGTGAGTTGTCATAAATGCAGGCCACACTACCCCCCAGGCTTTGCCCCTTCTGCCTGTGATCATGTTTTAACATGGCTGCAAAGACTGTCACCAGCAGCCAAATCGATGGGGCTGAAGATTTCGGTCTCTCATTAACTAACACTGTGAGCTGACTGAACCTAATTCCTATATACATGTCTCAGCCTTGAGAATTTTGCTACAGCAACCAAAACAGACTCAAATAGTATTTTTCTTGAGATGGGAAGTCTCCTATCATGCTGAGGTGACATCTTCCGGCTGGGAATGAATGAGGAGTGGGTGGGAATAGAAATGAACAATGGGTAAGGAAGCCCCTTAAGTAACAAAGGGTAGATAGTAAAGATAAACTTAAAAATGGATGAGAGGGAGGGAATTCTGTGTTAGTCTACAGGCCGTGACTAAGGTGAGAGGGAGCTGATAGGGCCTCGGGTTTGTGGACTCCGAGTTTTTAGCTGTAGTAAGCAATTTTAAGACATCTGTAATGTTTTCTCCTGTTAAACTCAGCCTCAGTAAAGCCTTATTAAATTTTTTTGGGGGAGGGTGCTTTTTTTTTTTACTGGGAACTGAACTCACAACTCCTCACTTGCCAGACAGATGCTGTGCCACTGAGCCATATTCCTGGTCGTTCTTCTTTGAAAGATACAAATTTAACAGTTGTACAAAATGAACACTAGAGTTTGTTATTATAATACGGCCATTTGAGACTATCATATGACCTCTAAGGACGGTGTCATAAAAGCATATTGATCATAACTATTTCCAATATATTGGTAAACAAAAAAGTAGATTATGAACTCATGTGACATACTTTTTATTAAGACATGAATATCATCACATGTGGGGAGAAAACTTTACGAGGGTATTTATGGAACTGTAAGTATGAGTAGTAAAAGTGGTGAATCATTAAGTTTTTAATTATTTATAAATTTAAACCATACATTTATTACTTCTAAAATAATAAACCAGTATGTAGCTTCTTTTTTATTTATTTAATTATCTATTTATTTTTGTATTTTAGGGAAGAGTCTATAGGATGTTCAGGATCTCACTACTAGATCAGACTTGCAGTGATTCTCCCGTTTACAGCCTCCTAAGAGCTGCGATTACAGGCATGCACCACCGTGCCCAGTCTCCATGGCTTTCTCAGCACACAGGGTGGGGGAGGAGAGGTTGGGGGGAATGGGGATCCCGGAGGCTGGACCGGCACTATGGCTTCTAAAAATAGGAATGAAAATCAAATTGAATCCAAGAAGGAGACTTGCTCTTGCCTAGCCTTGCCAGTCCCTGTAGCTGCCCTTTTGTGTGGTAGGTACCTCATTTGTATTTATTTTTTTTTTTTCCCCAGAGTGATTAGGAAGGAAACGCTTAATGTATGGCTTACTTCGTTGAGCTATAGATATTTACTAAGCCTCTACTTGGTACAGGTTCTCTGTTAGGGGCTCAGGGGACACGGGTGAGCAAGACCTATGTGCTCTTTGCTCTGGGAGAGCTTGCCGATCTGTATATCATGGTGTGGACCGTGACCCGGCTCTAGAACCACACAGAAGTGGTTGAGCTGTTTTTCCCATGAAGGTGCTGAGTGAAGAACTCAGTCGTTATCCAGAGCTCGCGGTACCCACCTGTGCGTGCTCATTACCCAGCATTCCGGCGTCTTGCTTGTTAGCCTTTCTGGCCTGCATTCCAGCAAATCATCTTTTTAGCTGCTGTAACTTTCTTTATTGGAGTTCTTCTCTCCTCTAACCGTAACTACACGGGAAAGGAATTTCTCATTGCTTTTTTTAAATGAACGTCTCCTCTCTTGAAGGAGCGATTTTCAAGTGATATGTTTAGACAGTATGGATAGTGAAAGGAGAGAGATTTATTTACCAGTGGGGAAAGGTACCTAGTGGGTTGCACATGTAGACAAAATGCTCTGCCCCAGAGCTAGGTTCCCAAAATATTTTATCTTTTAACATTTATTTTATTATATTTTTCCCATTCTGGAGGTTAAACCGAAGACCTTATATTGAATTGAACCCCCAACTGCTTTTTTGGGGGAGAGGAGGAGGGACAAAGTTTGGCTGAGTTTCGCAGGCAGGCCTTAGGCTTTGCCCTAGTTCCTTCAGCCTCCTGGAGCAGCTGGGTTGCCCCATGAGAATGGAGAGAAATCCTAAGTGGCTAGGTCAGGGCTGTGGTGAGACGCAGGGGCTCACTCTCAGGGTCCTCTGATTGTTCCTGCCTCTGCCACAAGAAGTCCCCCTCCCCCATATATTAACCAAAGGCCCCAGAAAAAACAATGCCTGACAACATGTTTTGGATGAGTTAGGGATTGCTACCATCGCATCTCCTGAAGGCCTCCTGAGACCTTCTCCTGAGGGAGAAGGATTTTATCTAACACATACTTATTGTGTACTATATTCTTTTAGGTGTTGTGCTGAGGGGCAAGGACAAAACAGTGGGCAAGTGGGCACACCCTGGCTCGGCCCATGTTATGGTCCAACAGCCAACCAAAAGTCCCCATCCACAGAATGGTTTCCATCTTCTTATAAATTCCACATGCAAGCAGCAGTAAGGCTGCAAAGCTTAGGCCCTTTGTATTAAAACTGTGACAGAATTGGTTTACTCTCAGATCCAGTGAATTTTTCCCCCATATTCAAGTGTTAGAAATTCATTTCTTTAACCAACTCTTTTTTTTTTTTTTTTTTTTTTTTTCCTGAGACTTTACTTACAAAGAAAATACTTTAATTTTATTTCGGAGCTGGGGCTATAGCTCGGCGGCACAGTGCCTGCCTGGCAAGCGTGAGGTCCTCAGTTTGACGGCCAGTTTAAAATAAAAAGATAATCTATTTTAAAAGTAACTTCCCTATTATAGCATAGTTTCAGATTTACAGAACAAACAAACAAACAAAGCAAAAACCAAGCAAAGAAAACCCCAGAACCTGTGGACACTGGGCTGGGGTATAGCCCAGTGGTATAGTGTTTAGTTAGTGTGCGTAACCAAGCCCTGAGGTAGCTCCCCAGGGCACCACAAAAATAAACAGAAACAAATAGTGGAAATGATACTGTCCAATGACATTATATACATAAATTCTGGAGCAAGTAACTTAACTTCTTTGAGTCTCTCTTTATCTCCAAAATGGGAAATGTGGACCTTTATTGTAAGGAAAGTAGACATAACTTCTATAAAATGTCTCGCCCGGGGGAGGTGTTCAGTCAATGTTAGCTCTTCATGCCGCCCTTCACCCACCTGGCTGGGTTTGGCTAAAGGCTGTTGTCACTCCTGGGTGTACAAGTGGGTTGCTTGTGACCTTTCAGTCCCTGTGTCATCTGTCTATGGGATATTTGGGCGGGAGCCACATCCCTTGAGGGACTTCATGACACTCTGCTCAGGGTCAGAGTCGCCCTGCTGTCAGTAAAAGGAAGTTTTTATTCTAGGAATTTTGGACCAGGGAACTGTTATATCACAGGCATTTTAAAAGATTACTGTTGAATGAAGAAGGCTAGAAAACAAAAGGATGCCAGCGCTTTGTGTTGTGCAGCTGCCTGCTGCAGGGCCAGCTGAATTCATGCAGAAACGAATAAGATCACTTGACTCATTCATGGTGAGAATCGTTAACTGGGAATAAAATAGATTTTTTTTTTTTTTTAAGCTGAAAAATACCTGTAATGCTTCAGACTGTGTTGGAAAATGTACACGACCAAATGACCCCATGTTTTCTTTAAAAATTTGTTTTTATTTAATCTTTATAAAACTTTTCTTTGGGGGAGGAATTTCTAGGAAATACCAGTATTTTCAGCTTATTGTTATTATTTTTTAAACAAGGTCTTCTATATAGTTCAGGCTGGCTTTGAACTCACTATGTAGCCCAGGATGACCTCAGACTCCAGGTGACTCTTCTGTCTCAGCCTCTCCAATACTGGAATTATGAGTGTTTGCCACTGTGTCCATTGTAGCAAATACCTTTCGGACACGAACAGTATACCAACCACCGTGCGGGAGTTGTGCATGGCTTTTTTACATCTAATGCTCTTTCCAGTTCAGTGAGGTAGGCACCATTATGATCTCTTTCATTTTGGTACCAGGAATTGAACTCAGGACCTTGTACTTGCCAGGCAGGTGCTTGCACTGCTGTGTTACATTCCTGGGAAGATAGCATTATGGTAGCATGATACAGATGTCAACGATATGACCCTGAACATGATTCTAGAACCTGTGTTTTTAACCCCTAATGTGACTGTGTGATGAAGTTTCATTCAGCAAATTCTTTTAGGGTACCAGCAAGTAAGGATATTCCCGCTAGGGAGTATACAGGTTGCAAGGTTAACAGAGGATAAGACATGGATGGACCCTCATACGGTTTCAGTAACTATGAAGTCATTTTAATAAAGTTTTATGAATATCCTTTGACTATAGTTTCAAAGCAGTAAGATCAAAGCACAGTTTTATATCGGCCAAGCTATCTGGGTCTCTCTGAGAATTAATAAATTGCAAAATAAATTTTGGTTGTTGATGATATGTTATTTATTTCATAGACATATATCCTTTAACACAGCAGTTCTCAACCAGTGGGTCACGATCCTGGCAGGAGTCAAACGACCAAAACACAGGGGTCGCCTAAAGCCATTCTGAATCATAACTGTAGCAAAATTACAGTTTTGAAGTAGCCACCAAAATTACTTTTTGGTTTTGGGTCACTGCAACATGAGGAACTGTATTGCGGGGTCACAGCACTAGAAAGGTTAAGAACCACTGTGATAATATGTCAGTAGTCTCTCTTTTTTGCTCTCTCTCTCTGTCCTTCTATCCCTCTCTCTACTTGCCTTCATTTCTTTCCCTTTCATTTATTTTTAATACCTAAATTAAGAATATGGTTGATTCCTTTTTCATTGCTGATCAAGCTTGAGCAATTCAGTTTAGTATCTTTTACCTTAGAATGGGCAAGAAGGAAGGTTACTCAGAGATCAATAGACCTGGTCTACTGTATAGAAAGACTAATATTTGGTAAGATCTGAAACTAAATACTGAAAAACCTGTCAAGAAAACACATAATTCCACTTTATTTTTTCTTCAGGAGGTGCTTTTATTGTCCAAAAATAATGGAAGCACTTACTGGATTATTAAATATCACCCAGTTCTTATTAAACAATACTAAATTATACAAAAAGAGTCAGAAATATGCATATTATATTTTCATGGAGCCCACTGAAGTGTGAGGAAGGGAACATTTTTAGAAAATCACTTTGTTTATGCCAATTCCACATTATTTGAAAAATAATTTAAAATATTTTGTGAAACCCACATCCCAAGAGATTCACCTATGTTTTCCAAATTGTTGGAATGTTTGTTTTATTTCTACGCCTAAATATATCCAAGGATTTTAAAACAAGCAAAAAAGTTAAAAGAGGGGGCAAATGTCACCAAATTAAAAATATGAAGCAACTGAGATGTTTGGAGTTGAGTTAATTTGTAGGCTTTGTCTTTGCTTGTGGAAGCTCTTTTAAAAATACAATGAGCCAGGTTTGCACACACCTAAGCACTCAGGAGGCTGAAGCAGGAGGTTCGCTGCAAGTTCAAAGCCAGCTTGGGCTACCTGGTGAGTTCGTGGCTACCTTGAACTACACAAGTGAGACCCTGACTGAAAAACAGGCAAACAAACATCAATACGGTGAAACCTTCTTATTCATTGTTAATTGGCTCTTGGAGACGAACAATGAATAACAAACAAGTTATTGGGCTGAAAAGTATAAAGAAAGTCAAGAGGTGATTGATACAGACTCGTTATAGCTTGCAGGTTGGTACCAAATAAAGTAAGGGAACTGGGACAATTTGCGCGAAGATACATCCAGTGCCAAATCCAAAGAGTTTCAAAGCATTTGAGTCCCAACGACTCACAACCATTCTCACAGGCTCATTCTATCAAGGTCCTACTACGCTCCGCCAACTTTTTTCCATTGTGCGATTATTGGATTCTGTTGGGGTGCAAAGTAGAGAAAGGAGCACTCGGCCCGATCCAGGCACATTCATTCCCAAGACTCTTGTTATGAAAAAGGAGGAAAAGGAAAGGTCCCCTTGGTGGGTCTGTGGAGAAGCAGAGTTTGATTTTAACTTGTTATCGTGACTGAGTCAAGCTTGTGTAGTGGAGGGTCCGGCTGGTCCTCCAGTGATGTCACAGGAAAGCTTGGCTCCTGGGCATGCGCAGGACTCGGCGCTTCTGTTTCTTTGTACCTGCTCGTTTTTCCCTTTCTTGCTGCCTTGGCTCACTTTCTTGTCTGTCTGGTGGCTTTGCTTACGCAATAGCTTCTGTTCCTGCCTCCCTCTTCCCCATTTCTGCCTTCACCAAGCACCCAGCCTCCTACTTGTGTGTCACAGCGCTCACAGCTTGTCCCCAGCGCAGTGGTCGTGCGGGCCCATCACTCCCTGTCCGGTGAGCAGGGCCATGTAGCAACAGCAGCAAGGACGCAGCAACACACTCGGGGAACCCCTTAGCAGGAAGACCGCAAGGACGCTGCTGAAAACAGGGCAACCAGGAACCTGGGTGGCCAGCATACTTTTTATTATTTAACCATAAAGCCAAACCAGCGCATGGTGTTTGTATACAGCCGACTCTGCCCTGTCACCACTGTCCTCACTGTACCCGCTTGGTGTGGTAGGGTCTGCAGCTCTTGGCCGATGTTATGGCTCCAAAATAAGGTCACTCTGATTTCTCCAATACGCCTGCTTGGAGAAAGCGGTTAGGTACAAAGTGAGGATTATTGAATTTAGAAAGAATGAGACTCAGGCGTATCGTGGCCTAACACTGATGTTTTCAAGCTGAGGGGGTTGCGAGGCAGTGGGAGACAGGGGAGAGAAGCAAGGAAACGCACGGATCACCCAGAGAATCCAGGGGTTGGTCTGTTTAGGCTTGACATGCACAGAAGGTGTTTTTGCTTTAGGGAAAGATTCCATAGTCTAAAAATGTTTGAAACCTGTTGTTAGCGACGTAGGGTAAAGCCCAGCTCCTCTTCTTTATCGTTCAGTGAAAATGAACACATAAATTACCTTCTTTTGCCAATTTTTTCCTTGTTGGAAAAGTATAACGGTAGTTCTTGCGTAGGTTTGATGTATGGAGCTAAAGAAATACTGTATCCAGTGTACTTAGAACATTCTCACTAGATAAATGTTAATTTCCACACACATCAAATACCAAACAATAAGCTATATCGGTTGTGACCTGATCTTTAATTGCTGGCTTAGAGACTTTTTTTTTTTAGCAGCTTCATAAATAAAAGGCTGGCTATGATTTACATACAAACTTAGCTATAGACATATACATGCTATAGGCATTAAATCATGTTTCTATTACTAAAAAACCAGGTTTTAAGCTGGGTGTGGTGGCTCACACCTGTAATCCCAGCACTCAGGAGGCTGAGGCAGGAGGATTGGTGCGAGTTCGAGACCAGCCTGGGCTACAAAAGTGAGCTCAAGGCCAGACTGAACTGCATAGCAAGACCCTGTCTCAAAAAGACAAAAACAACAACAACAACAACAACAAACCCCAACAACAACAACAAAAAAACAAAACAAACCAAAACCCCCCCAAGGTTTTAGAAAAATTTTCACTGTACAAGAAAGGAATTGGGTAGAACATAAGGAAGAGAGACATTACCTTACTGTATTATTCGTCCACACATTTTATCAAATGTGTAATTTAGTGGCAAGTTAAATTATCATTCTTGTTTTTAAAATATAAGTACTGTCATTTTAGTAATTATGAACCACTCCTGGCTTTTCCCTGAGAGCATCTGATTGATTGATTGATTGATTGATTGATTGATTTTATTTGGTACAAGGTCTACAGGGTCTCACGACACAGATGGGACTTCCAGTTATCCTTCTGGTTTTCAGCCTCCCCAGCGCTGGGATTACAGGCGTGCACCACCATACTCAGTCTCAATCGCCACCACAGCAGGCCCTGGGGGTGCGGCTGGCATGGCGCCCCAGGTGTCGAACCTTGGTCCCTGTGGCTGCCTAAGCAGGTGCTTTCATCTGCTGAGCTATTTGGCCAGCTCTCCTAACACTAATTTGCCTTGCTGATAAGAGTTTTCCTTTTGGATTCTTTTCAACAATGACATCATTGCACCAAATACAATCTGAGATATCAAAAACACCAAGGTGATTAAAAATTTATTATCTTTTATAGACAAAAAGTGTTAGTGATTTTTTTTTCCTGACTTCCTCATTTGTAGGATGGATAAGTAAAGAATCAATACTTAATGGCATGCTGGGTTTTATAGAACTTTAGGCTTGTGGTGGTCCCAGGCACTTACTTATTTGAGAGCTCGGACAGTGGCGTGCATGGAGGACACGTGATGTCACACTGCAGCCCATGCAGGAGCTGTGCACAGACCTGCGCCTGCTGACCCAGCGTCTGGCTTCATACCACGACTAGAGGAAGTGCTACCTACACTGTCACCATCTGAGTGGGCAAAATCAGGCTGGACTGCAGGAGAAGAAAATGTATAAGAATGATCCGAGACAGAAAATGCAAGTAGAGAAAACTTAAACTTTGGTGCTAGGCAATGAATGTAAAAGCCATATCAAAGTATAAAAAAAATAGTTGGAAATGGAGGTGCATGCCTGTAATTCTGGCACTCTGGGAGGGCTGAGGCAGGAAGATTGCGAGCTTGAATCCAGCCTAGACAACTTAGTGACTCAGTGAGACCTTGTCCCATAAAACAAAACAAAACAAAATCCCAAGATATACTAAAAAGAACTGGAGATGGGTCTGACAGTGAAGATTCAGGGTTCAATCTGCAGTCCTACTACTACAAAAGATACAAAGTTGAATTGTGCTTGTGGACTATTCTATGTCAAGCTAAGATGTCAACTAGAAAGTTCAATGATTAAAATCCTCTTCAGAGCCGGGCGTGGTGGTGCACGCCTGTAATCCCAGCACTCGGGAGGCTGAGGCAGGCGGATCAGTGCAAGTTCGAGACCAACCTGGGTTACAAAAGTGAGAACTGCATAACAAGATCCTGTCTCAAAAAAGACAAAAAAAAAAAAAATCTCTTCAGACAATGAAAACCAAAGTGCCCAGTTATTTGTATGTAATGAAAAGTCCTACCTTCATTAGAATAACCAGAACAAAAAATGTGTCTAAGTGCATGCAATAAATTAATGTGGATATTTGCCATGAGTGTGTTCAAGAAATTTTCTTTCTTTCTCTCTCTCTCTCTCTCTCTCTCTCTCTCTCTCTTTCTTTCTTTCTTTTTCTTCAGACTTTTTGTTTTTTCACTTTGTGTATTTGGTACCGGGTCTCACTCCACAGGTTGGACTTGTGGTGAACCTCCTGTTCTCAGCCTCTGTGCAACACTACGTTTGCATTCTGTCAACAGCTCAGCTTGCCCCCCTAGGGAAGCACAGCATGGCATGCATGACTGGGGATCACAACCTGGTCCCTGCACTTGCTAAAGCAGGTGCTTAGTCCACTGAACTATCTCGCCACCCCAAGAACTTTTCAACAGGGTCTCACTATGTAGGTTGGACTTGTAGTGATCCTCCTGTTTTCAGCCTCCCAAGAGCTGGGATTACAGGCACACACTACCATACCCAGTCTCAATTGCTGTCTCACCCTCACCGTACCCCAGGGGTGGGGTCAGCATGACATGACAGGGATTGAACCTTGGCCACTGCATCTGCTTAAGCAGGCACTTTATTCCACTGAGCTATTTAGCTGGCCCTTTGATTTGCCTGCTGTAATCACACACCAGAACCTCTCTACCATGTCAGTGCTATACTTTCAAACAGACTACTTCTCTGTGGTTATAATGTAAGGTACACACCCTTTCACCTGTGCCTATGAAGAACTGACTTTGTCCTAACTTCCTAATAAAAAAACTCTCACTGGCCTAATCTGTATCATATGAATACTCCATCCCCCATTGACTTGGGCACTGTGATTGGTTCTTTTTTTTTTTTTTTTTTTTTTTAAATGTATTTAGTACAGGGTCTACAGAGTCTCACTACACAGATCAGATTCACAGTGATCCTCCTATTATCAGCCTGTTTTCAGTTCTGGGACTACAGGCACATGCCACTACACCAATCTCAGTCACCATCTCAAGTGTGCCCTTGGGGTGGGGCCAGCCTGGCATGCCAGGGACCGAACCCCAGTCCCTGTGTCTGCCTAAGCAGGCACTTTAGTCCACTGAGCTATCCGGCTGGCCCTGGTTGTTCAAACCACAAACACTTGGTTGGAGTTCAAGGCAAAGAAATTTCCCCAAACAAGCAATGCCACTTCCAAGAATCATGGGACAATTAAATAATAGTGGTGTGCAAAATGAATCATTTCAAGTTACTTAAAAAGTGAGGAGCCTGCTGCTTTTCTGCCTACCCTGTCTTGAGATGGCAATAACAGCCTTTCTCCATTGCTACTATTTATTTTGCTTTACTAAATTTTGTCATTACCATACAGTTTTCTCCTTCAAAGACAGTCCTTGTTAGAAAAGTCTTATGGACCTTTTTTCAAGAGTTTGTTTTGAAAGCCACAGACTATACTTACTGTCATCTGATTTTAGTGGAATTTGCACAGAGTTTAAATGAATGAAGGAGTTGTTCAATAGGTTAAAGTTAATAAAAAATAGTCAAGTTGAAAAATAGAGCACTTGAAGTTTGGAATGAGATAAGATTTTATGAAAATGCTAAAGACATCATACAGTCATCTTTCCCTCTGCTGTGACCAAATATCTGCCATGCTCAAACAAACTGAAGGAAGGTGTTTCTTTGGACTCACTGCTTCACAGGTCTCCACCCTGAGCCCAGGCTTCAAGGCAGAAACATTGAGTGGGAGGACGTGGCAGAAGGCACAGTGCTGGCTTCATGGCGCCCAGGAAGTAGAAGCTGGGCAGGAGCACCAGGCAGAGAGGGAAGGGCCAGTGAACCAAGTCCAGTCCCCAGGGTGGTGCCTCCATGCATGGCCACCCAGACACATCCAGGAGTGTGCTTTCCTAATCTCCTGGGATTTCTTCTATTATGTATTAAATTTTGTATTATTTTAAAATTTTATTTATTTTTGTTCTTGTTGACACAGGGTCTTGCTACACAGTTTGAACTCATAGTGATCCTCCTGCCTCAACCTCCCCAGTGCTGGGATTACAGCTGTGAGCCATCATGCCTGGACTCCAGGGCCTGCACAGCATTTTGGCATCAGGCATCGAGCTCCTAGGCATCTCTTAAACTAATCAAAATGACAATCAAGATTAGCAGTCAGACATCAAAATTGTTGTCTAGCTATCTATGTAAATTCTTATCTAGCTATCTACACATCATGTATGGAATATTTAAAAAAAAAGATATTATATGTATATGAACTAACACACATGGATTTACCCTTGTGTATTTATAGATGTGTGTGCATATATGAGTATCTATATGTATATTCATACATGCATTTGCACATATTGAGTCGGTACACATACATATAAATACACAATGCATTTAGAATGAAAGAATAAGAAAGAGATATATGCTCACTACTGACAATACATGATAAAACACTAATAGACTACAAACACAGAGCTTCATTCACTCTTCTGTCTACAAAGAAAACATTACACTTTCAAAGTGCAAAGTGCAGCTCAATCATTACTAAAAGAAACCTGAAGCTAAAGATAGAGGACAGCAAGAAAGCACCTAATTGCTCCAATCAATTCAATACTTTTGGCAGAGCCAAAAAGCTTGCTAAGTTATAGGATAATGACTCAGTTTCAGGAATCTTTGAGAAACATGAGGCTCTTCAAGACCTTTGTGCCAACCAGCTGTTCTGAATGAAACTGACCCAGAAGCATTTCTTACTGTGGATGTGAATGAACAAGTGGATGTTCTCAAAGGTAATGGTGGGGAATCCTACCATCTGTCTACGGTTGATGGTAACCATATGTCCCAGAGGTATAGCCTAAAGAGATTCTATCCAGTCTGAATGCTGGAGACGCTCCCCAGAGGTTACCCCAGAGACAGTCACTATTCACATTTCAGAGCTGTTGGGAGAAAGACCTGGGGAAGAACCTGAGGTAAAATTCATTGGTAGTGGACTTGCCACAGTCTTCTTTTGGGAAACTGGACAAGTCTGTTTTCCACTCCTATATACCTGAGGCTGGGCAACTCAAAAAGAATTTTATTGACAGGCTTGGAGGTTCAGGGGTGTGGCAACATTATAAGCTCAGCTCTGGTGAGAATCTTATGGTGAATAAAATCATAATGGTAGAAGCAGGCACAAGGGAGCAGGGAGGAGATCACATTATCAGACAGGAAGTCAGTAAGGCCTGTGAGTTCCAGGTGTGTTCTATACAGCCACACTTTCGTGAGAACCCAAGGTGAGAGGATAACTAACTCCTTCTGAAGGAAGGATCCCAATGACCAGAAGGACTTCCCACTCTTTAAAGTTCCACATCATTCTCTAACACTGTCACCAACATTTAAACACATGGCCCCTTGAAAGCTAACAAATCCAAACCATAACAGAGACCATTAAGAGACAACCGTGTCAGACATTCTATAAACATTTTGAAAAGCCATTTTAGTGATAAGACAACCACAGGACAATCCTTTTTTTTTTTTTTCATACATATCAGGTTCTAATCAAAAGATGATACAGTTCACAAATGCAACATGAAATCTACTGGTCAAGTTAAAAAGTAAGAAATAGGTGAAGTTTGCATAATTATTTAGTCCAATATAAAACTATATAATTTTAACATGTAGTCAATTTAAAAGTATTGAGACACATCACATCTCTTGTTTGTACTAAGTCTTGGGCATCCAGAGTGTATTTTAAATTTATAGAAAATCTCAATCTTAACCAGGCTTATGTGAAATGCTCAATAGTCACGTATAACTAGTAGCTACTATATTGTACAGAACTACTGTACAGTGGAGAAGTGGTCCTAAGCAAGAGAACCTAAAGACACACCCGGAGCAGGTGAGATAGCTCAGCAGACTAAGTGCCTGCTTAGGCAAGCTCAGGGCCTGGGGTTTGATCCCTGGCACCACCTGCCACCAGCCCCATCCCTGGCATGCTGAGCTGGCCACCAAGATTAGGCATGGTGGCATACACGCATAATCTTAGTGCTGGGGAGACCGAGATAGGAGGATCCCTACATGTTTGAGCTATGTAGCGAGACTCTGTATCAAATAAAGAAGTAAATACAAATTTTAAAGAAAGACAAGAAAACGACCAGATTGCCAGTGTACTCACATTCCTGCATTCTCTGATGCCTCAGAGAAACTTCTGTTAGAGTGCTTCAGGTGCATCCTTAGATAGGCATCAAGAGAACACCTAGTGATGCTTATTCTAGGATTTCTAAAACAACCAGTTTCCAAGATAAGCAGATCCTTCCTTGTGATATCATGCTTCTCAACTGTGTAGTTCTATTTATCCTACTGTTATTTATAATGAGACAGTACAACCAGGAAAGTATTGTTTCATAGGTTTTTGATCATCCAGGAGAGTGAAAAATGGGGAGTGAACAAGCATGAGGATTTGCCAATGTTTCTCTTGTTGTGCCCAAGTTCTTTTATTTGTAGAGGGGCAAAACATGGGAAATTAAGGACAAAACAAAACAAAATAGAAATACGTCAAGAAGACAAACTATTAATCCAAAGAAGCCTTCAATGTCCAAAGCTAAAACAGTTTGAGCAATAAAATGAATAATGATATTATTGAATTATAAGTGAAAGAATACAATACATTTCTATCATTCCATGTTAGTCTAAATAAATAATTGAGTAACTAAACTGGAAATAAGAGGCAAGTCTTTCCTACAAGAAATTACAAATAGTATATAAGGATGCTCTTGACCAGAAAGTAGAGCTTAATTCCTCTTTCCTTGAGTATGGCTTGCTTTCAAAATATGGAAAGGGAAAGAAAAACAATAATAATTCTATAGTGGAGAAACCTGATATATACCAGCACAACTCAGGAGCCAAGGTTAATAATATTAGTGATAAGACACAAAGTGATGTGTACACTGGTACGCAGCAATAATAGCAATGTGAAGGACACTTCGGTCCATGGGAATCTTCTTCAAATCCAGTTCTAAGCTAGTTATGAGAAACATCAAAAAGATAGTAACTTAGGGACATTTAAACATCTGGCCAGAGTTCTTCATACATATCAAAGTCATGAGAGAAGCAAAGACATAGATATTGTTATAGAGAGCAGGGGACCACTCATGTATCCTGGCTCGGAACCTGGAATAGGAAATATTAGTGGAAAAACCGGTGAGATCAAATCATAGGTTAGTTAATACTCTTGACCAGTGTACCATGTTTATGTAAGAATGTTAATATTAGGAGAATATTAAGTGAACATTTGTAAAAAGCCTAGTAGGTACCTAATATCATACTAAATGATACACATAAATGATAAATATAAAAATATATAAAAATAAACGTATAACAAATGATAAACATATACACAAAATGACAAAACAATAAATATACTTATAGATATTGGCATATCTACTATTCATATTACATATAGTTTATCTTAGAACAACTAAAAGAAATACAGTTACTTTCAGGGACTTAAACCATAAAAATTAATCCAAGTAGATATGGTACAAGTCACCTATAAATGAGAGTGAAGTTTTATTTAAATCTTAAGCATTATTAAGTACTACTTTAAGAACTTTACATGATCAGATGATCAGATCATTCAATCCTCTGAAAACTCCAAGTAGATATATTAGTATACCTATTTTTCATTTATTTTAAAATAATTTTAGATTCATGGTAAGTTGCAAAGAAATGCACAACGAATGCTCAAATATTCCCCACGTTAAATTCTGACATAACAATAGTGCAGCATTAAAACTAAGTAATTAATATTGGTACTATCCACAGATCTTATGAAGATTTTGTCATTTATTCACCCACGCATTTGCATGAATTTGTAGCTCTATGTATTATTACCATTTTGCAGAAGAGAAAACAGAGGCTTAGAAAACAACTAGCCCAAGTTCATGCAATTTGAGATGGTGAAGGGATCCTGCATGTCAGTCAAATTTGGCTTCAGGATCCTTTTCTTTACCATTAAGATCTTCTGTTTCTTACCTTATCACACTGCAGTAACTTGAACAATTATATCAATGCATCTATTGAAAATAACAAAATCACAAATATGTGGAAGGCTCAGGAAAGAGGACAAGAGAAAGCCTATTGAAAGAACCTTGTAAGCTATTTTAACTGAAGGACATGTCTGAGGAATAACAAATAGCCCTTGTTTTTAACTTATAACCACAGAATGGTTCTTTAGCTATCCACCCCTTGTCAAGTTGGCAAGCAGACCCATTTTTGTAAACCAGTTTCTAGGTACAAGGACATGTGCATTCTTACCATTTCACAACTTGAACAGTATAACATGGGTTTAGCAATCCTTAAGAACCAGTATGAAGCCTATCAATATTATATTACATTAGAACCATGATGTTCTGTTCCTCAAAGACTCATGCATGTCCCTTTATGCAAAAGGCATTTTGTCCATCCCCAAACAATGCCAAAGTCCTAATAGTTTCCGCATGGCTCAAAAGTCTGAGTCTCAAGTCTTTGAGATATAAGGCAGACTCTTAGTGGTAAACCCGGTAATAAAGTTAAACACTTTCAACATTTAATGATGCAAGATAAAACATTTTCATTTCACAAGTTTCAAATGGGAATACCAAGGGTTGGGACCAAAAGAAGTCCAAACTCCAGCAGAGCAAATATTAAGTCCTATAGTACCATGTCTGAGGTAATTGGTGACACATTGTGAACTCCAACGAGCTTGTGTGGCTCCACCACTGTGACACTTTTGGTGGTTGCAGCTTCCATGGCTTCTCTCTTAGGCCCATTTTTCTCCGTCCTTGCAGACTTCTTTTTTTTTGTTTGTTTGTTTATTTTTTTATTGTTTAAATTTAACACGGGTTATATTACATATTTTCATCATCAGATCAGTTTAGATTAATACATATAGGTATATAAGATTGATCAAACAATTAAACATTAACCCTTCTAAATCAACATTATTATTATTTTTTCTTTTCCCCTTTCTTTTCTTTGAAAGTTGACATATTGCATATTGTCCTCACAATCGTTCTACAGAGTACAGTATGTGGGCATGACCCACCTCCCTGTTGATGTTGCTTAGAAAAAAAAAAAAGGAAAAGAATATACTTCTCTGTGGACTAAGAGGAAGCAGATACATATACAGTCAAATGTTCTGCAATTGCAGTGGGCCACCAGTGAAGCTTGTGATGTTGGAGGCTATTGAATCTAAGCCTCCTAAAGCTCGTCTCACCAATCTAGCTCTGTGTTTCATGCATTGTAATTAAGCATTTTTTTTTCCTGCTGGGTGGTCAAGGGCAAGTTGAAGCAAGACCTGTATAACAAAACATTCTT
>PVJA010006436.1:0-65795 GCA_004027025.1 Myocastor coypus
CTGTGCCTCTGAGCCCCAGAGAACTGAGCTCCTGAAATAGTCTGTTATGTAAGAGCTGTGTTTTGCCACTGCACAAGAAATTGTTCCAGATAAAGTTTATTAAACGTGGCAAGAGAAGGAGGAATAGATTTTCCCTCTCTGAGCGGCAGTGCTGGGATGCTGCCAATATCATTTACAGTGTCTGGGGAAATCCAAGGGAGACACAGACTGGAGCTGCCTCATCATTTTCCAAAAAGCAAAGAAAACTAAATATAGCCAAGTGGAAATGATAGCACCTTTGAAGGTATTGGGAGGCTTAAGTTATTCAAATCTCCCAAACTGATCCTAGCCCCCACAGTCCCTTTAATCATCATTCTGGAAAGTCGGCCGAGCACTCTGCCTGGAAAACTTTCTTTGCAACAGAGGTTGGCATGATCAAGGTCTGGAACTGTGTGGCTTTCTGTGATACCCCCGTTTGGTTTGAATTGCAGCCTGCCCTGCAATTTATTGCATGTAATTAATGTCACCTACCTGCAGAGTTGAAGAAGAAAAAGTTTCCAGTTGCCTTCAAGTAATTCAGGACAAGCTGTGGGGTGGCTGAGTGGGCGGGAAGTACGCTATTGTTGACTCAGGCTCATGTTTGGTCAGCTGTCCCTAGATCAGTGACTAAGAGGAGAATGTACTATGCTAGCCCACCAGCTGCTCTGAGCTCATTCTGTAATTGGGTTAGAGAGAGCAGGAGATGGAGATGGGGATACAGGGTTCTGCTGAGCTGGGAAACCAGCGAGTGTTTAATTCGCCGGCCAGACTTCTACGCTGGACAACAGGTCACGGAGCCATGAGCAAGAGAACCAGGCCCTGGGGCCCGAGTCTGTACCTAACTGGCTCACTGTCACTGCCTGAATGGAGCCTGAGTTCTGTCATCTGCTTCGCGACTAGTTGCTGTGTGTGGCCTTGATTAGGTCAACTCGTCTTTCTCAGCTTTCTAGCTAGCCTCCGTTTCCCCATAGGCTGGGAGTCACCGCGTGTAAAGCATTTCATGTGCGTTCTCTCACCTCATTTCTTTCACGCTTTCCCCTTTTCACAAGCATGTGCAAGCCATCAGCCCTGCGGGCGGACTCCACCCCCAGAACATTCCTTCATCTGCCTCATCCTCACGACTTCCACGGTGCGGCATGTCACCATCTTTCAGCCGGATGACGCATCAGCGTCCTAACTGGTCCCCGAGCTAGAGCTGAGCTTCCCTTACAGGGCCTTGTCAGGTGGGGGTGAAAGTGGGCCCCCACCCCCTAAGTTAGACCATGCTCTTGTGCTTGGAGGCTTCTCAGCTCACTGGAAAACAAAAGCTAAAGTTCTTACAAGGCAGAAAGTTCTTCACGTGATCCGCTCCCACCCACACCTTCCTTTTCTCGCGTTTGTTTCTGTGTTAGCCTGTTTTCTATTATTATAACAAAGCAGTGCCCAAGAGGGTACTTTGAAAAGAAAAGAGGTTATTTGGCTCACAGTCCTGTGACTGAAGGGCCCAAGCAGCATGGCGTTGGCCTCCTGGCTGTATTACACCCTGCTGGAGCGAGACAGGCAGCTGGCCTCGCGCTGCGCAGCTTAGCTCGTGCGGCAGCCTTACTTTAGGACAGCCGCTCTCCCAGGAACTTGCTCACTCGGTGAGAACAGGGTCAATCTCCGCAGAGGGCAATCTTCCCACAGCTTAATTATCTTCCACTGTGCTCTGACTCTTAGAGGTTTCACCACCTCCCGATGTCAGGATCCCTCCCTCAGATCACGCTCCGAGGCCACGCCCCCACCACAGCCGCTCCCATGCTAGTCCTTGCTGTTCCCTGAACATATCAGACATGCTCTGGCCACAGGGCCTTTGCACATGCAGGGTCTTCCGGTTGCGCTGCCCGCTTTTGCCCTTTGGTCAGCTCTCTCTGTCCCATGTCATGCTACTAAACAGGCTTGCTTCGGCCACCGCTCCCAGGAATGTTCCTCCCTGCCCCTCCTAGCCGGGTTTATACTTCCTGACTACATATGCAATCACACTATGCACTCACTTGTTTAACTGCTTAGTGTCTGTCCTCCCCAGAAGATGAGAAACTCCCTGAAGGTGGACATTTCTGTGTCTCCAGTGCAAAGCAGAACCTATCGATGTATGCACTAAATCCACGCCTGCGGGGGAAAGGAAGCATCCCGTGGTGTGGGCAGCTTGCTCCCACATGCAGATGGGAAGAGACAGTGCGCAGACTGTGTAAGCAGTGTGTGCAGGGACACACAGCTCACAGGTGACAGACTCACACCTTATATCCAGATCTGTCTAATTCCAAGTCTCAGGCTCTCTAAAGGCAAGTGTCTGTCTGTTCTAAAAATTAGGCGACTGTCCTCCTCCTCAGTCCTTGAGGCTGACTATTCTTTGCTGCAAGGATCTATTCCTCCCACTCGAGATTTTAAAAAGTGTGAAATCTCCTAGTTTCCAAAGAAAATACCATGGTGATTTCTTAACTGTGAGCTATATTGCTGAAGCTACAGATAGCCATTTCCTTTCAGTTCTTGGAAATAGAATTATAAAGAATAGCTTCCCATTTTCCTGAGAATGTCCTCATGAAGGGTGTCCTGATTGGGGATACCCAAACTTAAGAAAAAGTGAGACAGTCAGCTTTGTCACCCCACAAGGGCACATAGCTATACTTGCCTCTGCTTTGTAAAAGTTATAATTTGTATCCGTATTTTCCTTCTTTCCTTGCAGTGCCACATATCAGATGAACAGAAACCCAGCTCCCTTTATGGTCAGGTCTTTTCCAATCTCTGTCTGACATGACACACTGCCTGGGTAAGTTTCTTCTGGTCTCCATATTCTGCTGTTCTGTGGTAGACTGCCATGCCCACGAATGCTAGCATCCTTGGAACAAGAGGCCGTCCAGGTCATCATCCCCACCACAGGCTACAGAGAGCAATCCCACCCTGCTTAGGGTATTCTGTGTCTTTGCAGTGATGAGAATGCTTTGATACTGTGTGAGGGAGTGTGGAAGGGAAGGAGGATGTGAAAGAGGCCCCACAAGAGATGCTGGAGAGTCCAAAACTCTCCACAGGCCCTGGGATGGATGGTGCAGTGTCTGCCTGCAGCCTCCTCTCCCAGCTAAGCCTGAGGTCAGGGTGCTCAGGGTCTCACTACAAGATTGAACTCAGAGTAATCCTTCTGCTTTAACCTCCTAAGAGCTGAGATTACAGGTGTGCACCACCACGCCCAGTCTCAATTACCATCTCAGCCTGCCCTGGGGCGGGGCCAGCATGGTAGGCCCAGGGCTCAAATGCCGAGTCTGAGCTATTCGGCCAGCCCTTCTCTCTTCTTAATGGCAAAGCAAAACCCTGGTCTTACTGGACAACCTTTGAAAGCTTTTCTAAGTTGGGGCAGAGTTATACTCAGGGTCTGTTCTCTAAGATGAATGCCTTACAAACTTGCCTGTGGATCCATACTCTTTGAGAGCTCCCTAAAATGCAAATTCTGATAGGGGGAGCTGGGAGATGCTTCCTGCCCAGGGACTGTACACTGCATAGTCAGATGTGAGTTTGCATTTAATCCTCACAACTCTGGGGGCTCTGGACTTTGGAAATATTGGTGTTCATGGCTACGCATGAGATAGAAAGATGGGAGTGGAGGGTCTTCCAGATGAGATCATTTTTTGCTATGTGGCTCATACTCTGTAGCTCTAGGGAGAACTTGAATTTGAGAGTTATGAGTGGATAGTGTCATTGTTGGAGACAAAGACCTGGATAACAAGTTGCATGCGTGTGTGTGTGTGTGTGTGTGTGTGTGTGTGTGTGTGTACACCACATCTTGGTTAGCTTACAGGCAAAAGGCTCCAGTGCCACCTCAAACGTCTTGTTCTTGAATTCCGTCTTGGAGACCCCAGTGTAGAAGGTTATGTTGCCTGAGAGATAGGCTGTGATGTTGTAATGGTTGGGGCTGTTGTTCTGGAAAGTGATGGTGACCTTGAAGTCCTTCCCCAGCACAGCATTTTCCACTTGAAAATCCATGGCCACATTTGACCTTGGTTTGACCAGACCTTCTGTTTTGAGGTCCTTTTTGGCTCCATACATCAGGGCAGTTTCTAGGGCCAACCTCTCTTCTTCCTGACCTAGGAGAAACTCAGAGGTAGTAACAAGGAAAAAGAAACAATACGGAAGAGAGCGTATCTTCCTAAACACGGTACATGCCGCTCTAGCTGGACAACCTTTGTGGCTCCACACTTTCTGCACCTCCGAGACAGGTGCAGTTACACCTGTTATCACTCCTGCAGAGCCAGGGTCACAGAGAGTCAGTGACCTGGGCCACTGCCCTTTCAGTAGGTGGCTGTGCCACAGCCTATCAGGGAAGAGGACTCCTGCAGGGGTAGCTCTGAAGGTTGTCTTTCAGGGGCATTTATTCCAGGGCAGATAAGCTGGGATCATCTAACTCTTCTCAAACGGTGTTGTCAATCTGTGCTTCTTCCCAAATCCAAGCCACACACACAGCTGTGTCCTGTGTCTCTACCTTCTGCGAGGTTGGCTTTCTCTGACCCATGAGCTCTTTGGCTCACTCCCAGGCAAGACACATCTCCTCTTTCTCCTTTCCAGGTGATGCTCATGTGTTTCTGCCTTGCCAACCTTAGAAATCTCCTACCCTGCTCTTCTCCACCTTCCACAGTGGCCACTGACTTCTGGTAGAATGCAGAGAGTACTTGTCCTCAAACTGTCTGCAGCCCCAAGACCCTGGGCTGTGGTGAGTTGTTATCCACTCTTCCCTCACCAAGGGCTCCCCACGACGTCTGGAGCCTCTTCTGTGCTGTTCACAGCCTTCTTTAGCCTATCACAGGCCTGAGACAAAAGCCTCCAGCAAACAAGGCTCACAAGTTGCATCCACCAAAGAACATCTGTCTGTCTGTCTGTCTCTCTGTTTGTCTGTCTGTCTGCCTGCCTGCCTGCCTGCCTGTCTGTCTGCCTGTCTGTCTGTCTGTCTATCTATCTATCTATCTATCTATCTATCTATCTATCTATCTATCTATCTATCAGTGGCACTGGAGATTGAACCCAGGCCCTTCATGTCTTCAGCCCAGTCTTTATTTGGTGGCAGGGTCTTGCTAACTTACTAACTTGCTCAGGATGGGCTCAGCTTTGTGGTTCTCCTGTCTCAGTTTCCCAAAGTGCTGGGATTACAGGTTCGTGTCATCCTGCTGGGCCTAAAGAATGTTTGCAAGGTCTGGGTGTATTGGAGTCCCAATGCTGATTGAAGTGTGGTGTCACTTTGAGAAAAGTGTCTTAGAAAAGTTTCCAAGGTGGTGGCAGAAATGTGGGGAAGCAGAAATGAGGGAGATTTTGCTTCGGAAGCAGAAAAAGATAGCTCTGTGTAGGTGCGGAAGCAAGAGACACAGACTTCAGGGGGAGCCTGGGGGGCACCTGTCCCTCAGGCGCTGACGTGCCAGCTCATGGCCCTGAGGGTTTGGGATGCAATGCCTGGCTTTGTGGAGGACCCTGTGGAGGTGCAGAGGGAGGGTCACAATGCACCATCATGCATTGTGTGGAGTGGAGATGAAAGGACGAAAGCAGGTTCCTTGGTTTGTACAAACTACTAATGCAAAAGGCTAGTGGGAAAAAAATCAGTTCTAAATAAGAATGCTGGCTTTTATGATTTTTTTTTCTTTGTCTTTTTGAGATGGGGTCTCACTATGCAGTTCAGGGTGGCCTTGAACTCACTTTTGTGGCCCAGGCTGGTCTTGAACTCACACTGATCCTCCTGCCTCAGCCTTCCAAGTGCTGGGATTACAGGCATACGCCACCACGCCTGGCTTATGATTATGTTAATTCAAAGATACTTTCTTTTACCTTACCTGGTTAGTAATTGAATGCAGTGGCTGAGAAAAGGCTAATTAATCATAATAACTACCATTTAGCACTAATTATGCA
Organism: Myocastor coypus; assembly: GCA_004027025.1. Taxonomy (NCBI): domain Eukaryota; kingdom Metazoa; phylum Chordata; class Mammalia; order Rodentia; family Myocastoridae; genus Myocastor; species Myocastor coypus. The sequence continues at coordinate 5,914 of PVJA010006436.1, forward strand.
CCAGGCATTGGGATCAATGCTTGTTCCTTATGCCATCTCAACCTCGTCACAGTCTAATGGTAAAACACTGCTAATGCCACCTATAAAACAAGGGGGTGACTTCACGGGCTCCTTAGGTGGATGGGAGGGAGAAGAGCAGGTTGGAACTCCTCTGGAAGGTCAAGGAGAGTGCCGGTGGGCGTGGGCTGCAAGTGTGAGGGCGCGTGCACTAACAATTTCCCTGGTTGTCCAAACTGCACACAGGTGCCAGAAACGATTGGTCGAGGGCAAGCGTTAGCAGCAGCGTGTGCTTACAGATCAATAGGAGGGAGGTGGGGTGAAGGGAAGGAGCGGCGAGGAACCTAAAAACGCAGGAGGTCTGTTAGCAGAAATCATAAGGCAGACACATCCAGGAGGAGGGCATTAGCGGTTATCGCTTTGGCTGGGAGCCAAATGTGCATTTAGGCAAAATGCCAGAGGCAGAGCGGAGCTCCATCAAAGAGGAAAAGGAAGGAGCCAGGCCAGGAGAAGGGACAGGGTGGAGAAACACTTGTGCAGAGCCACGAGTGCCTTGATAGTGGCTGGGGACAGAGGACCCAGCCTCGAACTTCCTTCTGGGGAAGCATCTGCCTCAAGGCCAGGCCCTGCCAGGATCAAGTGGCTGGGGCTATTTCAGGAAGCATAGAGCCAGTAGGAGAGAACTGCAAGGGTTCCGGGAGCCCAGCAGAACCCTTCCTGCCCCTGTGCACTTAGGCTCTGAGCTCTGGTCTCTTACAGAATTCAGGGATATGAGAAATGCTGAGATGATCTAAAGCCGGATTGTATTTTTCTAAGATGCCTTAGTAGCCTCCAGGAGCAAGTGGAATACATGCTGCTGTGAGCGAGGGTGCCATGGGACAGCATTTTCTCCTGTTGGGGAGAGCTGTCATGACTGTCCTAGTCTAAGCTCCCGCATCACCTTCTGCTCCCGAGCCCCTTGCCCTGCGTAGCATGTCCTCACACGCCGCTCTGCCAGGCTCTCACAACACCTACTTGGTTTTCTTTCCTCTTTCTTGTCACGGTGCCTGTCCCTGAGGATGCTACCTCCTCGGTAGGAACGCAGGCCCTGTGTGAGCAGCGATGGGGCTCTGCCTCCTCTCCCTGTGTGCTGTAGCTGTCCTAGAGCTTCTGAGGGCTTCAAGGACCCCAGAGATTTTAAGGACCACGTAGCTTTCACCTTTAGCATAGTGCTGTGTAGCCCGGCCCCAGGCAGTTCACCTTCAGGGCAGAGCCGCTGCGAATGGGCCCCCTCTGTGGGTCATTTCATGCTCCTGGAGCCCCTGGTCCTCCAGGCGCCGCACGGGGCAGGGATGAGAAACAGTCCCCTCTTGTGGGTACACAGGTTTGCATCACTGAGGCTGGGGCAGACTGGCACAGGTGAGGAGCCTGGGAGCGTGTGGGAGGGTCCTTAGGCTCCCCGAGGAATAGGGAAGCCTTCCGGAGGCGTTCTTTTCAGCACAGTGAGCAAACACAGGGAGACCAGAGACAGCTGGTCTCCGTTTCCCTGCCCGTTCTTAGTGGAAGCTGGGGATGAGGTCCGGGGCTGCAGCAGTGATGCTGGAGGCCAATCAGAGGGTTTGGGGTTGCAGTCGAATGTTCTGGAAGCAGTGGTGAGAGCAAAGCTTTAAGCAGTTCTGAAGCAGACTCAGGCTTCCATGTGAGGTACGCCACATACATACACAGTGTGACAGAGGTCAGGCTGGGGGAAAGAGGCCGAGGGAGTCAGAGGAGGAATCAAGTTCTTGCTTTCCGAGGAAAGACAGTGAGAGCCCAAACTGGTTGCCTGTCAGAATAGCAGAATCACTAAAAGGTGGAAACTCACTTTTAGCGGACCCTTGCCACGTGCTGGGCCCTCTAGCGAGGGCTTCACACACCTGACCCAGGCAGAGAGGGAGGAGATGAGCTTCAGATGCGGTGCATGGTGAGCCTGCAGCTGGATTGGCTCCTGGCATGTCTTCAGTGGGACAGGGAGTGCAGGAGGAGTTGTGTCTGGGATGGAGGGGGTGAGAGAAGGTGGGCCTTAGGAGGCCTCAGTTTCAGGCTTCCATGGGACCCTTAGGTCAAGACTGGGTGGGCACAGCCATGGAGTGACCTGCGCGTTCCTACGGTAGCCAGTGTCAGCAGCAGCTATGAGGAAGTCAGAGAGCTGATGTCCACAGAGCCCCAGAAATGAAGGGCAGGACTGAGCAGCAAAGCAAGCTGGCCCTTGCCAAAAGCGACAGGGACCCAGAAGGAAGAGTAGAGGCGGCTGTGGCAATGGGAAAAATCATGCTGCAGAAAGGGAGAGTGTCTTAAGAAAATGGGCCCAATTAGCACAGCCAGAAAGCCCAAGGTGGGTCAGGTGACACACGGCCTGCACGACGTGGATTCCACACAGAACTCCTCGTGCCCCTGCTGAGGAACAGCGTCAGGAAGCCGGTAGTGAGAATCAAGACCATGGCCAAGGACTTATCAGGAAAGGCGCGGGGGGTGCTAGGCCAGATGGCTGCTCTGGGAGGGGCACAGAGCCCGACGTGCTCACAGGGGGCGCAGTGTTGAAGGTGGCTGTCAATTGTTTAAATGTAGGAAACATTTGAAGTGTTAACTGAAAAGAGAAAATAGCAGGGAGAGCCGAAAATAGTCGCGGTAGGGGAAAACCTGATGGAGCGAAGAAGGAACGGGCAGGAGACCCCAGCGGGAACGAAGCTCTGCTGTCGCAGGAGGAGTGTTCAGGATTCTGGCTTTCAAAGCTTTCTAGTGTTTTCATCTTAAAATTTGAAAAATGTTGTAAAACTGATACCAATCTTTAGCTAGTTGAAGTGAAAAATTATCCTTCCACGGTTTAATTAACACAGTGAACGCCTAAATTCGATCATAGTTTCTTTTCTGCTCTCCTACTCATCCCCGTACTTTAGAGCTCACATTCAGCTGCTGGAGATTCAGAGAAACGACATGAGAGGGTCGCTGGGAGACCCCGAGTGGCAAACAGGCAGCCGCAGAGGCTGCCAGCCCTCTGCCTGAGGCCCAGTGGAACATCTACCTTTTCTCCAAATAGCACTCTTTCCAGGCAGTCCCCAAGTTAGAATTTGAGGTGCCCGTGTTCCCCTTGATCAGCAAGCTGTCCCCTGGGGATCAAGCTACAGTGTAGGATGGGGAGCCTCGGGCTGTGCGAATCCAGGAGTTCTTCTAGCTGGGTCTCCCCAGCCTGAACGTCTTGCCAAATTCTGGAGGACTGGACCTCAGACGGTTTCCTCATGGAAACCGGAGCCCTTTATTTTAATCTGTTTCTATCCCTGGCCACGCCCCAGACTCCTCTTCATGAAGACTGGTTTCTGGTCTTTCCTCTCTTGGCATCCAATCCTGTCCAGTTTCCTGCACTGTCACCGCTGAGGCTGATGGTTAATGGCAGCAGCATTCTGCTGCATGGTTTGACAAGCCGTCTGGTGGCACCGCTCACTGACAGCTGCTTCTGGCTGCCCCTTTTTACACTCGCCTGTCTGATCAGGACCCAGGTCTTCCAAGGAGGGAGCATTCGAGGTGCAGCCCCTGCCTTGGTCCTCTTCCTGGAGACTTCCCCACTTTTCCTGCTAATTTTGGTTTTTCCTTCAGACTCCATGCTCTGACCACTGCTTTGTGGGCGGTGCCCATTCAATGTTAAGTGAACAAATCACATGACTTCATCTGAGGATGAGCAAAACCCTGAGCTGGGAACAAATGAACTGGCCCTTGCGCTCCACTCTGGCAGTGGTGACACTGTGGTATTGTGGGGACGACTAGAACCTCTCTGACTGGAATCTGGGTTGGGAATCTTTCCATGCGCCCTGAGGCATCTGCCTGCCCTGTGTCAAAGCAATCCTCAGCCTAGATGAGCAGGACTGGTTCTGATTTTCTCCGTAGCTACTGGAGAAGGCTGGGCTGTTTGCATCTTCACCTGTGCATGGCACTCACGCCCTAGCAGGCGGTTAAGAGCAAGCTGCTGAATGCATGAATGCGTGAAAACATAAATGGAAGGCTGCAGCAGCTAGCTTCCTTCACATTGTCTATGGAGTTTCCTCTTTTCCTTTGTAGATCTTTTTGTTTGAAACTCCACAGTCAGAGGGCAATGTTTGCATGTTTTGTTTTTATTATTTTATTTTAACCTTTAAATATCCTTTAGGAAATGCCCAAAAGAAAGAAAAGAAAAAAACACAATCTTTTGTTGCGGATAATAGTGGATAATAACCAAATGAAGGAGACAATAAATCTTTTCAAACATGCAGTGAAAATTCACTAGTTCAGATGAGAAAAATCTGGATTTCTAGCATGATATGCACACATTCTCTGTTCAGCAAGCTTTTTCTTTACAGTGCAAATTGCTTTTGTAAATAAGAGCAGGAAGACTGCCCAAAATGTTTAAAACAAATTGTGTACTCCTCAGCATTTTAGGAATACTGATGAATATTTAGGGATATGCTAATTACTCATCATTTTTATTCATTCATGAAAATAAATATAACTCCTAAGAATTTCTAGAGGCAAATTATTTGCAAAATATATTCCATGTTACCCATCAAGGCAAACAACATCCTCACTTCCTGGCTGGTGTTGACCTTGGCCAGCTCTGAGTTCAGCCACTGGGCATCCTGAGGTTGATGCTTTATTAAGTTCTGAAAGACTCTAAGTACAGGATGGCACTGTTTCACATCTCTTATCCCTGGCTATAGGGAAACTCCTGCCCAGCTTTCTCTAACTTAGCTCTGTGATGTTTCCTTCCTGGACTTTGCATTTCTGAATTTTTTGCTTGGATCAAATGTCTCTCCTCTTTGTTCCCAAAGGCCCCTCAGCATAGTTACCCTATCAGCCTCTACCAGTTCACTACTGGGATCCCCTTCATGAAACCCACGGCATGAATGAGCATGGGATGGACACTCCACAGGGACTGAAATGCAGTTGAGCTCAATAGTGGCATTTGAAACAGTTTATATAATAAAAGTTAACAACAAACTACCATAAAATTATTTTATCATTGAAATTAGCCTTCCTCTTAGTCTGTTAATGACACTGAATTCTCCTATTAATATTGCACTGTTAATGTCCCAAAGTTTCCACGAGAATTCATGGAGCAATGTATCAATATAATTTGTAAAGTACTAAACACAGAGTATTTAAATTTGCATTTGTAAGCTAAAATAATATTAGTTGTATGACACATTCCAACAGGATTAGTTAAAATCAAGTTGCATTACAGAAAGAACAGAGTGTACATTTTGTTTAAATTAGACTTTAGACCAACCAACTTGATGAACCTTGAGAGAGAAAATTCTGCTCAAAGCACACACACAAACAAAACCACATGGACAATTATGGATTCAATGTTTCTTTCACTTATGGGAATTAGTACTCCTGCCCACAAAGGTAGGCAGAATGCTGGAAGTGTTACACATCCTCTGGAACCCACTCCAAGGTGACAGTGATTGAGTACCAAATAGGCTTGGGCTAAAAGCAAAGTGCGTTTGTCTATAGCAAATTACCTTCTTGGAACTTGTAAGTATCAGTAATATCCTGTATCTCATCTCCTCCAATTTGCTTGGTCACAATTAATTTCCCAATGTGGGTGGTGTCCACGCTTTCTACTACGTGAGTGCCATCTTTCTTAGCTGTAATGTAAATAAGGTCGCTGTTGACCTGCAAACAAGAAAGCAGAGCTTAGCCATCATCAGACTTACTAAATGTCATGCTTGCCAGCTGCAGCACTATTTGTAGTAGCTAAAATGTAGACTCACCCCAAATGGCTATCAATGGACAAAAGAAATAGGATATAGCTCTCTCTCTCTCTCTCTCTCTCTCTCTCTCTCTCTCTCTCGCTCTGTGGATGTATGAATATTATTAAATCATAAAAGGAAATTCTGTCCTTTGACATGACACATATGGAACCAGAGGTCATTATACTGAGTGACATAGCCCAGGTACAAAAAAGACAGATGCAATAGGTTCTTATCATTGATGGACGCTAAAAGGAAAGCAATGGAACCGTAGCCAGTAGAGACTGGGAAAGGCATGGAACAATGTCGAATAAAGAAAATACAGACAAGAGGCTTTGGTCTGATTTCCTATAGCACAGCAGGATATCAGCGAAAAGAATCAATCATATATTTCAAAGGACCACAAAAGAAAGATACAAAATTCCTAGCACAGAAAAATTGCTAACATTTGATGAGATGGAAGAGTAAATTAATCTGATTTTATTATTACAGACTATGTGTACACATAAATTACTTTCATGTGCCTATCAAATGCAAAGTACTTCTTGCTGCCACAGTCTTTAATTTTCCATGGAGTAGACACGTAGAGTTGCCAGGTGTCTTTCTTCAACAGCGATGGGTTCATGAGATCAAGGGTATTGTAAAAATACAGAAAGCTAATTATTGCATGGTTTTTCTTCTACAAGAACCGCAAGTATAAATACATTAGAGTAAAATAAAGGAGGAATTGTAGGAAACAGAGGCAGACGTAGAGATGGAGAAGGACATGAGGGGAAGGGAGAAGATGGATGAAGGACGTGGATCACACGCGAACATGAAAATATCTATATATCTGCATCATTTGTAGGTATATTGTATCAATATCTGTATCTATATCATCTATATTGATATTCATATCAATATATTTTCCAATTTCTCAAAGTGAGTGTAAATTTTATGTATGGGAAATATCTACCACTAAAATCTGAAAGATATGTGAAAGGGAACAAAACTCCTCAAAGAGAGGGAACAACAGGGATGAGGGAAAGGAGAAAAGAGAAAGAAGGGGAAAAGAAATATCTATGGATATACATAGGCCGGCTTGGGTGATGGTGCGGCTGGTTTCTGCTGGCTTCCTGAAAGGAGCAGTTAATGCTGATTTCTTGTCTTTTTTTCTCCTTTTAAATTTCTTTTTTAAATTTTTGACCAGTTTTATACGCTTGGATCTGGTAATCTGAACAACTAATTTGAAGGCAACAATATGCATATCCCAACCATTACTGAATACCTAAGAAGCAACAAAATAAAACAAAACAACAAAACAAACCAAAACTACATACTGTAGAATTCATAAAAATAATTTTCAAAGAGAGAATCCCCTTTAGATTTATCACGAGGATGTTAGATGGAGACTATCTGGGGCTGGGGCTATCAGTTGCGTAAGCAGCAGTGGTCCATTTCTCTCTGTTTTCTTGCTGATAATCCCACCTCCTGGATGCACATGCCCATTTCTTACCTCCCCAGATCTCTTCTAAGCTAGCAACGGCCTGGCTGAGAAGACCCACTTCCAGGCATGAGAGGAAGCCTGCCGAGTGGCTTCTCAGGAAGAATTTCTACTCTTTACAGAAGGAGAAAAGTGCGCAGGTGAGCCTCTTCTTCCCTTCCAACTTGCAACAGTCTGTAGGGGAAGTAAAGTGACTCTCGGAACTGCTGTGTCCATCTGGATGGTACAGAGTGGCTCTGCCAACCATGGAAGCTGGCAGGCTGGCAAGGGGGAAGCATTTGCAGGCTGGACAAGGCAGGCTGATACTAAGCCAGCCTTGTGACCACCTGCTTTAAGATATCTTCTTAATGAAAATAAACCCTCAATGGTTTTAGTCATATGAATGCTATTACTTGCAGCCAAAAAGCATTTAATTGAAAAATAAGACTGGATAATCCAGGAGGAATTCAGGAAATGTTCTGGTGGCTCAGCAACTAAAAGCGCTATTTGTATGAGTTAGAAATAACATCAAGGGACCATGGTGGCGGATCCCCAAGCTCCTCTAAGGCTTGGCTTTTCCACTGTACTTTGCAGAGATAATATCTAAATTTGCTAATGAAGGTAAATTTCCAAAGATTCTCCAGCATGTCTCTGATATATATGTATTATGTAATATATATATATATATATATATATATATATATATATATATATATGTATATAATATTGTTTAAGATCACTTCTGGGGGTTGTTGCATTTGTTAACATGGTAGCAGATAGGAAACGTGATTAGCCCCGCGTGTAATCACGGATGTGTCTACCACACATTTGCAAGTCCCTCTCCCACTCCTGGTTCTTTTCAGCAGTGGCATAATAGCTCTTCCTCGCAGGATGACTGGCAGAATGAGCGGAAGTAAAAGCATGTAAACTACTTATCACAGTGCCTGGCAGAAAGCTAACACTCAGTAAATGTCATCAATAATTATGTATTATTTAATAGTATTCTCAGATATTGTTCAAGAGGCTGGAGCCCTCATGATGAACAAGATAGATTTAGTTTCTCTATACAGGGTTTACAGAGTAGTAAGTGAGATTCTGTTCATCAGAATTACCTGGGGCACTTTGTAAAAGTAGATGCCTAATTAAGGAGGTCTTGGGTGGGACTTAAATCTATTGTATTTTTAACTATTATTTATTTATTTATTTATTTGATCCAGGGTCTCTCTGTGCAGCTTGGACTCCTAGTGATCCTCCTGTCTCAGCCTCCCCAGTTCTGGGATTATAAGTGTGCGCCACCATGCCTGGTTTCAGTGACTGGCACTGTGTGTCTGGAGTTTAGGGGCCAGCACACATGTGGTACTGGGGATTGAACCTGGGACCTTGTGCTGCTTGCTAGCCAGGTGCTTAGACCACCAAGCTATCTCCCCAGTTGCAGTCTGTTGTATTTTTAAAGAGACCTCAGACAACTGTAATGAATAGCCAGGCCCTGGAATGCCTGGAGTACGAGGTAGTGTGTGTTGAGAGGATAAATCTAATATGCTTTGGGAACACACCGCGTGGGCATGGGGATCCGGCTAACTAGCAATAGCCAAACTGAAATGACAGACGCACAGGAGTTGTGATCTGAAGGATAGAGGGAAGAGACCGGGTGTGGTGGTGCGTGCCTGTAATCCTAGCACTTGGGAGGTGCAAGCAGGAGGGTCGCTGTGAGTCAGCAGAGAGACCCTGTACAAAAAAAGAAAAGGAAAAAAGAAAAAAAGAATGTAGGGAAGGAGGGCCTGGAATGTGAAGTCAGTAGGCAAGTAAGTAAGGGGGAAGTACAGCAGCTAGCCAGAAATGTTTGTCAGTTTGGGAAAAATAGTTAAGGAAACTTCGGATGAGCTCCCTCAGAATTTCGACATTCCCCTTGAAGTGACTCGGAGCACAAACAGCCACCTTCCCAAGTGCAAATTACAGTGATGACAGTGACAAATATCCTCTTAATAACAGCCCTCGCAATGGCTTGCAATTTTCCAGGGAGAGAAGGCTAAACAGGAAAGTGGCTAAACCTTGAGCTTCCCTTGAGTATACGGTCTAAGCAATTGACAGAGGCTAACGCTCTAGGCCAGCCCAACAACACTGTCACTCACAGAGAGAACGGGTGAATCAGGAGCGTGAGATGCTTTTTGGTAGGCATGTCGGGAGAGGGGTAGACAGAGAAGCCTCTTCCCAAGTGACGTCCACAAGCTTTCTTTCTCATTTCTGCCTCTAGTGTAGTTGCTCTCCATCCAGCTCTACAGGAGAAAAACTGGCAGAGCAGGAAAAGGTACTGGTGATGGGAAGAGCAGAGAGCAGCCACCCAGCGGTCAAGTGCAGGGTGTGCTGCAAGCAGAGTGAGGCTTACATTGTGTGGCTCTCGGTGAGTCACCAGACCTCTCTGAACCTCCCTTCCAAGGGCTGATGGATAGATCGGTATAGCTGGTGAAGGCTCTGCATGCCAGGCTGGCTTCTTTTCCTTCTTTTGGGTGGAAGAGATTCTTGGTAACAGTCCAGCGCTACCACCACACTTGAGTAGGTGACGGTCGTGTGCAACCGGGCATCCTGCAGTGAAATCTGGTGCTCTTTGCAGCTTCCTGCACCCTGGCTTTATCATCTGTAACCTCTGCCATTGTTCAGGGATTTGGGGGCTCAGAAAATGTGGGCTATTCCCTCAACAGGCTAGAAGGTCTATGCCAAAAACTCCCACTTGTAGCCATAGAATATACATGCATATACAGGGATGGCAGAAACGTTAGTTTCTAGGGGCTGGAAAGGCACTCTGATTTTCAGCACCCTGGACAGAGCTCCCAACTACCAGATGGTGATCGCACTCTTTAGAGGAAGTGTTTTCTCCCGCGGGTATTGAGGCGGTGGCTGCCTGGGTGAGGCATTCCAGGCACGGTTTGTCAAGCACCCACCCTGCTCTTGCCATTCTCAGCCTGTACTGCTAGGGACTGTGCCAGCCCTGTGTGCATCCCCAGCTGCCGCACACATGTGCCTCGTTTCCCACTAGGACTGCCAGAGCTAGAAATGCAGGATTGTCTCCATTTCCAGGATGCTGTTTTTAGCAGCTTACTCAGCATCACCTCTTGTTTGCTTGATTCACTCATTCAGCTAATATTTATTGCCAACTTCTCTGTACCAGACCTTGCTCTCAGCAGTGAGGCTGCATCAGCGCCTAGCTCCATGATTCTAGTGTTCTAGAAGGGAGATGATAAGTTCTGAGGGCAGATGACAATAGTTTATCTAGGATGTGTGGCCTTTTGAACAGGTCACCCAAGTGAGGGCTGAATGCAGGGAGGGAACAGGGCATGAAAGTTATTCTTTCAAGGCAGAAGAAAGAGAGAGTGCGGGGGGAGAGGGGAGACAGAAGAACTCCCAGGAAAGGCAAAGTATGGGCCAAACTGGCAGGGAGAAGCCTCGGATATTTCTGGAAAAGCAAGAAGGGCTGGAGATAGATGAGCTAGACAGAAAGGGAAGGCAGAAGCCGGAATAGGTAGAATTTTACAAAGATTCACATTCGGTGTAATGGTAATTATGAAAGGAGACCACTGGAAGGTGTAGGGCACGAGTGTAGCATGTTTAAACCCGTTTGAAGGACAAATTCGGGATGGTGTCTGGAGAGCAAACAGAAGAAGGGCAGTGGAGGCAGTGTTGGGAGGTAGATTTGTGGCGTTCGACGCAGCACTGAGCTCAGAGGGTAGCAATGGAGGTCATAGAGGTGGGTGGATTCAGGATACTTTGGAAGGTATTTGTGGCAAGACGCATGAAGAATGTGAAGAAGAGAAAACAAAATAAACCTTCAGTATTATATACTATATGAAGGGATGGGGGAATTATTTTAAGAGATGCCTAAAAATGAGCCACATCTAACAAGGGGAGCAAAATAAACAAGTTTCAAGGGAGAATAAAGGATACACAGAGAAGTACTGTACACACTGGATGCAAAGCGCATCCTGGGCTGGCCAGGAAGTGCAGCCCTGCGTGCACCCCCAGTGCACCCCTTTTAGGAGCAGTGGGTAGGCAGTGTGGTTCTGAGGACTGAGCTGCTGCTGTTGCAAAAACTATCTCAGCACCTTTTAGGTGTTTGCGTGTGCATGTGATCGTGCACATAGGCGTGCACACGTGTACACCTGTGCATGTGCCCATTGGGAGTATGGTGGTGTAAAGGAGGCACTGAAAGCAACTAGAAGGAAGTTATGCCAGAGGAGAACTGTCTGTACCAAGAAGAAAATTCTTCACTGAGAATCTTAAGCTCTTGGTGACCAGGAGAACTCAGGACTCCAGACCATTATTGCCGCCCTATTTTCTGCTCATCGCTTTAGAACCCTGAGGGCCTCCATGATTGGGGAGCAAGAGAAACGGGTCTTCAGGACTGGAGGAACTCGTGCTAGCCAAGAGGCACGAGGAAAGGGGAGGCTAGAGAGTCAGGGGATGCCTAGGAAGCATCTTCTCTTCTATCCCTCTGTGTGCACGAGGGAGCAATGTAAAGGACCAGAGTGGAGGACGCTGTCCTTGCATGCCTGCCTTCTCTCAGGATATTCACTGGAGGAGATCAAGGCCCTGTGGAAACTAAAGCGTCCATGCCCGTCATGCTGGACCTGGACCAGAAGTGAGTAAGGACAGGCCAAGGCAGTGCGCATGCTGAGAAGCAAGGACAGGCAAGCGGCTGCTGGGGGAGGCAGGCTCACAGAGGCGGGCCGAAGCAGCAAGCAGGAAGCCAGGGAAGCAGCTGCAGCTTGAGTCACACACAGAGAGGAGACTCATCACCGCTTCTTATGGCGCCCCCATGGTGCATTACCCAGGTCCTCTTGCAAAAGGACGCCTCACACACTCCCAGAAGCTCATGCCTGTCTTACAAACAGCTCAGCCCTGGAACTGAGCCTGATCCAGAGCAAGGCACTGCACCCTGCATGAGAGGGGAATAATTATAACCTGCAAGTCCGATGACATTCCTAACACCCTGATCTATATTTAATAACAGCAAAGAGCACTCGCATTAACAGCTATTAGGACGTTCATTGAGCAGGGAATTCTTGCCTTTCTTTATAGTAATAAAACATAATAAAAATATAAAAAGAAAGCTCGGTGGATTTTAGAATGATTTCCCCCCAAGAGATTCTTCGAGCATTTAAACTACCAGGTGACAGCTGGGGAGGTTTGTGCAAATATTCAAATCCCAAAGTGAAATGAAACATAAAACTCCAAGAACCATAAGTCTGGTCTCCTAAGTTTTCTAGAAACAGCAATGACAGGTACTGCACAGGGAACCTAGTACCTTTTGTGTGTTCTGAATCTCTAATCTGTCTGGACACCAACGCACGCTTGCGAGCTCCTTTCCCTGACTGTCGCCCTTTGTCTAGTTCTGGCCCTTGCCTATCTCTCCCAGATGGTAATTCGATGTCCTTCCTGGCTCTCACCTCCATCCTATTCCATCCTATCCCTGTTCCTGCAGACCACTGGAGCCACCCTAGAACACTCCATGCCGCTGGCTTCCAAGCTGAAGGACTAATTGCCCAGCATGTCAGGGCTCCATGTGGCTTCCCTGAGCCATCAGATCCCAATCCCTGATGCTCTGCTCTCTGCTTGAGGGTCTGCAGAGCTTCGAGCTGCCCATGTACCACGCGGAGCTCAAATCATCCCTTCTGCCTGAAACCGCTCCCCTCCCCCAGCTTCTCCCTAGGTCCCTTCGTCTGACTGAATGCTGATCATCTCTCCCTCCCACGTGACCACCCATCATTCTTCTTGGATTTTGTCACTACACAGATATCCTTTGACCCATAATGGGGCTACAATGTGATAAATGATTACAAGCTGAAGATATATTCAATGAAATTTCCTGAAGTTAAAAAATTACAGGCGGAGCCATGGTAAGTCAGAGAGCATCTCCACTCGCAGAGGACCTCGCAGTCTGGCCGCAGGTCACCCTCTTCACTGGCCATCTTTGCTGTCTGGCTTCAGCTGCTGGCTTGAGTTGTTCCACCAACACACTTCTGTGCACAACTGCAGACTGTGCGCTGTCTGCCGCTCCTCTGATGAGCAGTTTCCTGGTATTTCTTACGCTGCTGCTCCTCACTTTCGATGTGCCAGTGGCGCTGACGTCTCCCACTGACCATTGTGCTTCCCGAGGATGGGAGCCTCTCGTTTTCTCACTGCACAGCACTCTGCACGCACTAGCCACACGTGCTTTTTTTCCTCTAGAACAGTTGTATGGAGCGGTTTCTAGCCTGAGCTCAGGGGCCTACCTAGCTTCAAATCTTAGGATTTGTTAACTAGGACAGATGATTACTGAAAGATTACTTAACTTTTCTTTGCTATAGCTTTTTTTTTTTTTTTTTAATAGAATGAGGTGAATAATAGCACTCACTTTAAAGGGCTTGCAGCAGCATCAGATGGCAGCTAAGGTGATTACATAGCCAAAACTCCACAAAAGAGAAAGATTAGTTCAGTGTGCTAATTGAGGCAGACACAGCGAGAGAGTCATGCTTCTCAGATTTTTAAACACTCTGCAGTCCTCAGCAGCCACCTAGTTTTCCTGGCCCAGCACTTCCTAGATTCGATCTCCTCTTTCACACTCACTTTCGAGAGCCCCTTAACTGCTTCCTCTGCTTCCAGTCCCTCATCAGCTTTTGTGGACCTTTGCACCCTTCACCCCTTGACCCTACTGACCTACTAAATGGGCTGCACCCCTCTATGGGAACAGCATCCCGTATCTCTCCCTCTCTGCCCCAGTGGCAGCACATGCTCTACAGGGAATCACACCAAGACCTCAAGCAGGGCTTTGTAGCTTTTGTTTCATGCGGATTGCTGGGCTCGTCCAAGACGCAAGACGTACACTCTGAAGTTCCCGCTCATGAGTTCTCTCTCACCAAGTGTTACTCAAAGGATGCAGTTAGCCCCTTAACTTCTCTGAAGCAGAGACATTCAATTTACTGGCCAGTAAATCATTCGTTTTTATTGGAGAAAATCTCAAAGCGCAGAGTAAAGAAGAATGTTAAGTAAGAATCGCGTTTTGCACAAAGACTTTGGGGTGGAGTCTGGTCGGCTTTGCAAATGCAGGGCATATGCCATGTGCCTGGGACGCTGAGGAGTACCAACTGCCCATCTTGTTCTCTCCGCTGTCAAGAGACTGGAGAGCAACAGCTCTTTCCTCCGGTTTCCACTTACCTCTGCAAAAACAAAGGGCGCATCAAACTGGAAACACACATGGCCGTGCTTGATGGCCTGGACAGAGGCGGGCCCACAGCGGTACATGCCTGTGTCACACAGAGGAAGATGCGTGAGTTTGTTGTCTCTACTTTTCATCGAAAGTGGATGGCTCACAGCCTGAGTGCAACTTTACCGAGACCAGTTTTCCTGGACTTTGTTGCTGATTTTGCCCTCCTACTCTCCATGGTTAGAGGCAGATGACCCCCATGCACCGTCACAAGGACTGGATTAGAAATGATAGCTTAAACCTGAATTTGAAGTCAGGGATGAACATGGGACCACACTTGTCCTAAGCCTATTCTGCCACAGTTCCAACATCCCCCAGTGGGTTTGTGCCAGGTTGTTGGCTTACACACCCTTGCCCTCTGGTACCTGGTGTGCAGGGAGTGTTGATAAGCTTGTGTTTCTGCTGACTGCTTTGAGTTTTGGTCCTGCACAACATGGTCGTATGTCCAGGTCAGAATTTGGATGTTAAACACACACCTTGGGCAGCGTCCAACATCCAAGAAGTCATGAAGGTCACACTGACCTTTCTAATGCTTTAAATATTAGCCACCGTTCCATACTTTATTGAAAATTAGCTGCCATTAGTGCCCTTTGAAATTGCTTTAGGTATTCAGTCTAGCACACTGGAAAGTGTTGCAGTTCCTACCTTAAAGTCTGGTTTTGCAATGTGACTCCATTATGAATATGTACACATTGCTATCCCATATCAACATGTGAAGAAGTAGACGTAAGTGACACGAAGCCCCGACCCGCTGGTTTTCTATGTCATCATGTTAGAGAACCATGGGAGCTTAGGATAGGATTCTGTAAAAATGACCATGGCGGATCACAGCTGCCACTGCTCAGCCGAGTTGGCAAGTTAGGAGACAGATACTCACACACTTAACGTTTTGAAAGTAGGCACACTATATAAAAGGAAATCAGGCTCTGGAGAAATAATAATCTAAAGGATGATCTATAATTAAGTTTTAAATCCTGCATTTTCTCTCTTGTCTTATAGCTTATCATTGTGGACTGGGAGGGTTGGTTGTATTTTATAGTCTAGTAAAAATGCTTATACAGGTGTTTTTCCCCCTGTCTTCAGAACTGCTTATCAAAGCAAGTACAGATGAATTATATATGTGGAGCTTTATGTACTTTTTCTGAAAGTTGTAAAATAATCAGCATAAGCTGGTGGTGAAAATGAAATTAAACCCGATTGGCAGGTGGCTAATCTCCACATGTGTCCAGAAAGGACATGTCTGACGTTGGTCCCCGATGGCTGCGATGCCGGCAGATCGCATGCAAACTTGAAAGAGAGATAAACAGCAGCACAATTTCCCCCAGGAATGACGTCACTCACCGTCGCTGTTTTCCTGGGGGGTGCTGTCCACAACTTGCCAGCCTCCGAATCCAACAGGAAGGTCGGGCCTCGTCATCCAAGCCTCATTCCAGCAGTGGTAGTTCCTTAAAAGCACAACCCCAAACAGGTTAAACTTCCCACCCGACTCTGTGCTCCAGGACCCAGAAAGGGATGTTGGCTCCTTCCCATTATTGAAATGGATTCAGCTAGGTCGGGTGACTCCTGGAGACAGCCTGTGACCCCAGAACCTGAGCGGGTTGGGCTGGCCCACTCCCACTGGCACTCTCTGGAGCCTGCATGTTCCTCCCTCTCTTCGAGATCACTTTCAAGGTCACCCTGACATATTTTAGTCAGTGCATTGAACAGTTTTGATTTTAATCAATCTCTGCTGCTTAATCGGATAGAATTTACTATATACTCAAAGCATAGAAAAGAAAATTACTTGAAATTAAAATATTTATCTTTGAATTTCTTTTACATAGTTCTAATTTATGAAATTATATCCCATTAGAGCAATTAAGCAGTGCATATTTGTGCTTGCGGTCTTAGGCCATTGCCATAGAAACTATAACGTTAGCTGCTGATTACAATTCCGTGTCATCTGTGGAGATTCCCATCTGGTGTTCAACAAGCGGCGAGGGTCACCAGCGTGTGCATCTCTTTACCCTTCACCACAGGTGGGCAACCCACGAGGTAAGGGCCATGTAAAACTTCCCAGAACTTTGCGTGTGACCCTTGAATCAAGAGCATGAAATAAAATGTCACTGTGAATTGTATTATTATGTCCTTGGAAAGACCCGAAATTATGTGGCAGTACAGAATGAAATGAGAATACATTAACCCCGCCACAGATAGAAAATGTTCATATAGTAATAACCATTTAACGATGGGTGAAGTAGTTACAGCACCGATGTTTATAGCCACCAGTGAATTTCAGATCCAACTGCTATCCATCCTTTGCCTAAATGTCCCTCAGTGTCAGTAACTGGTTCATGTTCCCATCTTTCTCTGAAAGTAGCCCGTTTCTCATTGGCGCACTTAAGAGATATTAACTTGACCAAGTACCCACTGGCACTGGGTGTCTCACTAGGTGCTAGAGACTCAAAGTCAATCAGGACATAGGCTACACCCATAGAAGCCTCATGGCCTAAAAGGAAAGGCAAACGGTGACGGCTGATTAATCCAGGGGGAGGAGCTGGGAGGCTCATATGTAGGGATGAGAGCAAGGTTGGCATGCGGTGAGTGCTCACAAAGGATCACGTTAAGATTTAGAAAGACAGCTAATTGAAGAATGCATGCTAAAATGATGTTCCTGGGGTGCTATGGCGTCTCAGTGGAGCCATCTCAGGGTCTCAGGGAAGGCTTTCCAGAGAAAGGCTGGTTGTGCTGACCCCTGGGAGATGAGGGAGAGCTAAGCAGGTTGATAAAGGGAGTAAAATCAAAACAGTGCAGGCCCGATATTACCACCATGATGTTTGAGGAACTGTGAGCTCTTGGCTTTGCTGGAGAGTAGAGCGTTCATATAGTTGCATGCATGAGAAAAAAGGAGTGATCTCAGGTGAGGGTGGGCACCTCAGGTGAGGGTGGTAGCCCAGGCGAGGGTGGGCACCCCAGGCGAGGGTGATGCCCTGCTGACAAGCACATTCAACAGTCGCATGTGCCAGGTGCTGTTCTAAAGCATGTAGGAATATCAGCAGGTCGATGTTCCCTGCACCCCGTAAATTCTCATGCAATTATCCCTCGTTCGCAAGGGAGGGAGCTGAGGTACAGGGAGGGTACGAACCTCGCCTCAGGTCACACACGTACGTCAAGGGGGAGCTCTGTGGTCTGTGCTCTTCAATATTGAGCCAGAGGAGAAGGGAGGTTAGGATTGTGAGATGATTTCACACCACATGAATTTTTGAGCTTTACTGCTAGGCAGCCAGAAACTAATGCAATAATTCAAGGAGGAGAGTTAGATCTGCAAATTTGGGCTTGTGAAAATGGGTGGAGAAGACAGACTGGACATGGAGCTGGGTCCTTCCCCCAGGTTTTCCCACTCTGGCCCACTCTAAAATACTACAGTAATTACCAAGAAGCACTCACTAAAGAGGGGACTGGGACTAGCACCATGAGCAGGGAGCAGGGTCATTGGAAGCAAAAATCAGAGAGGCCGTGGGCTCTGAAGAACTTGGCTGAGCCAAGGAAGATTTGTCTTGAAGGAGCACAAAGGTTTTGTCACAAGCCTCTGAACAAAGAAGAAAGTTTGTCCTGGGTGTGGTGGGGATGGGTGGGTAACCAGCTCAGTTTTGGACACAATACATCTATATGTCTGGGAAGTCCAGGAGATGAGGCCCAAGAAGGTATTTTTAAAAAATATACAACATATCTGAATTTTATAAGGAGTTTGCTGGAGTCCTCCTGCATGGTGGAATATGGAAGAAGACCTGTTGTGCTGGGAAGGGCAGGGAGATGCTGCAGCTTCTTCTGCAAGAGAGATCTAAATTGTGAAAGGAGAGGAAAGGATGGGATGGTGGCTAGCGCCTCATAAAATGCAAGGAAGGCTGTCTGATTCTTTTGAATTAGGGGAGACTGAGATATGCCCATAGGGACAAGGAAGCGAGAGGCTTATGTACCAGGGTGCAAGAAGATGAGGTCAGAAGTAGCCCCCTGGGAAGTGAGGGAGGGTCTGCAGGGTGAGGAGAGGAGCATTTAGGTGCTCAGTGTACTCAGGGTCAAGGCATGCAGGCCTCTGAGAAAGAGCAGGAGGTGAGTTCTGCTGAGAATCACCTCTGTCTCTGCTTCAAAGCTGGGAGGAAAGTCCTGAGGGTGTCCATGCATTTGCTGTTCCCTTTCAGAGCACCAAAGGGTGATCCACAGACAGGCAGACCCAGGGAAGGAGAGAAACCCAGCCTGTGCAGCCCTGCATGGACACTATCCTCTGCATGAAGTACCCAACACTTAGCGACTCCGACTTTCTGAGCCACCTCATCACCTTAGATTAATAGTCTGCAGAGCATCCTTATTTAAATTCAAGTCTCCTTGGCAAGGTTAGCCTGCAACAAGAGAAATATGCCTCGCACTTCAGATACCAGTTAAGACTTTCCTTTGAAGATAATATTTCTTCTCAAATCACCAGGAGCTGTGGGAAATTTCCTTACTCACACTCAGACTTCATTAGCTAATCAAGATCTCCCTCACACTTGCACACACCACTGAGGTGAGACCTGTACCGTGAGGACAGGGGGGCCAAGCGCTGGCAGGCTGTGGCTGTGGTGCAGTCAGAGAGACAAGTCCCACTGAGTCCGTGCCCTCAATGGGTGGAAGCCCAGGGCACCAGAATGGCCAAGGAAATACCATGCCACGTAGGAAGTGTCTCCTCTTTCACATTGCGTCCAGTCGATGTAACGCCGTATGCAGATTTGTCTGGCATATCCAAAGTTTCCCATGGAAGGAGCTACTGTTGCAGACATTTAAACTACTTTGTTTTGGTTTGTTTGTTTTAAAACATTTCTATGGGTTACAGAGGTATCTCTGGTGGGAAGGGAAGAATACATCTGGCCATTGTCAAATATTTAACATTTTTATACAATTCACATACATTTCAGACAATCTGCATTTCCATATATTAGGATTTCCCCCTGACTTAAGAAGTTTCCCGCAGGCGCAGGGGCTGGGGGTGTGATCTCTGGCCTGCTGTGCCAGCCGCGCCCCAGGGTGTACTGAGATGGCAATTGAGACTGGGCGTGGTGGCCCGCACCCCTGTAAGCTAGCTCTTGGAAGGCTGCAAACAGGCGGATCACTATGAGACCGATCTAGTAGGGAGACTCTGAACACTCTGTAAACCCTTTCCGAAAAAAAAAAAAAAAAAATCCCTAAAAATTTTAAATTGACAACTAATAAGAAAAACCATAAATAATAAAAATGTAACATGCTTAAAGTTTGGGGACACTACACACCCATCCTGAAAGGAGCGCGAGGCAATTCACACGTCTGTCACCTCACTCACTGGTCACTATTTGTGGTGAGTACATTTCAAGCTTACATCATCACCATTCGCAAATATATACTACATTGCTATTAACAGTCATCGTGCTGCGCATGAGATCTGAAATACTTCTTCATTTTGTGAACATGTTTCTTAGCCTTTTTGCTGACTCTCCAGGTTAGAAATGTGTATTGGGGGCCTGGCAGGATGGCTCAGTGGTCTAAAGCTTTCCTGCTTAGGAAACCTTGGGCGGCTGCCGGGACCATGGTTTGATCCCTGGCACCACATGCTGCGCCAGCTCTGTCCTGAGGGCAGGCTGAGCCGGCCATAAAAATAAACAAACAAACAAACAAAAAGTTCTGAAACAAGAAAAAAAATTAAATTAAATTAAAAAAAATGTGTATTAGTTCCTGAAATACTACTATTTCTTTTTACAAAACATCTTTACTTAGATGGTTCTTTCCATTTTAATCTTGCAATTTAATTTTGTAATTTTGAGGTTTTTTGCCCCTGTACTCACAGGGGACACAAGCCAAGGCCATAGTGTTAGTATGTAGAAAACCATCTAGTTGCTGTGTTTACTACTATCTGCACCTATGATGAGATTTAATACATAGATTAAGCATAGTAGATTAACAATAATGAATTTCAAAATAGAATAATTATAATAATATACTGTAATAAAATTTGTGTGAACATAGGCATGCCCCTTCCCCGTCCCGGGTCACCTGGGCACAGCTGTTGTGATCCTATGTCCACAGTCACTCTGTTAAGCAAGCCAGTCAGCAAGTGACTAAAGGGCAAGTGTCATACACAGAGTGGATACGTTGCTAAAGGGATGACTCATTTTCAGGTGAGGCGGACCACAGCAGCATGAAATTATTGTCCTGCTATCAAAGGAATGTGCAATTTTAAAAGTTATGAGCTCATTTATAGAATTTTCCATTTCACCTTTTCCTATCGGCTTATCTGAAAGTATGGGAAGTGAGGCTCCCAATAAGAGGCATTACTGTATTGGGAGTGCTGTAAGACATCCAAGAAGGCAAGTGTTATTAAGTACTGATTTGTCCTCTTGTTTTGTTATTTATTTATTTGGTACAGGGTCTCATTGTGTAGCTCAGACTCATAGTGATCCTTCTGCCTCAGCCTGTCCAGCTGTACCTGGGGAGGCCTGTACCACCACACCCAATTTTGGTGGCCAGCACAGTGCATGTGGAGTTTAGGGGGGCCCCCTATGGCACACAGTACTGGGGACCAAACTTGGGGCCTTCAGCTTGCCAGGCATGGCCAAGCTATCTCCCCAGTCCCATTCTCTTATTTTATTAAGAGTAAGAGTTTTGTATTTTTTTAGTGCCTTCATTTGGAACTTGAGTTCCTACTACAGTCTGGACGTGTTCACTGTTCCTCTATTATCAAGAAGCTATAAACCTCTAGAGTGACCCAGCTTTCTTGTTCCCTCTTTTCAAAAGAGTGCAGGAATTAAGATAAGAAACCTCCTTTCATTGAGTGTTGTTTAATCAATATGAAAAATGTTAGGGAAGGACGAGAAACGATAGAGCTGACAAGATCACATCTCTGCTTTACAGTATTTTCGTATGTTTCATCAGCGGCAGTAATTTTTAAGAGTTGTCAAGGATGTTAATAAATCAGTAGCACAGTAGAAAGGACCCCAAGAACCTTCCACCGGAGGCAGTGCTTTGCTAGGAAATCAGTGCACGAATTCCTACCTGGTCTGTCGTTGTGTTACCTTTGGTTTATGTCTTATTTCAGTGCAACAACTCGCTTCATATTTGCACACAGAAAATGATCACACAAATTAAAGCCAAGTGGCTAAGAATGTTCATTCTATAATTCATAGGAAGGAAATATTTGGCGCAACTTAACTGTCCAATATACAATTAAGTTTCTTTCTTTCTTTCTTTCTTTCTTTCTTTCTTTCTTTCTTTCTTTCTTTCTTTCTTTCTTTCTTTCTTTCTTTCCTCTTTTAATGTATTTAGTTGTTATGGGGTCTCACTATGCAGCTTGGACTCATGTGATCCTCCTGCTTTCAGTCTCCCCAGCTCTGGGATTAAGAGGTGCACCACCATGACTGAACTCTGGCTGGCTCAGCCTGCCCTGCAGGGCAGGGCTGGCACAGCCTGTGGTGCTGGGGATGAAACCTCAGTCCCTGGACTTGCCTAACCTTGCCCAAGCAGATGCTTTAGTCCTCTAAACTGTCTCACTAGCCTCACAATTAAGTGTTTTAAAACATAAAATAGAATACTATTCAGCCCTAAAAATGTGGACTTTTATTTATTGGTCAGCAAAAGTATCCATCACACATTCATTTAAGAAACAGTCACAGTACAGAATGCAACATACAGTCTGGGTGGTATTGTGTGTGTATGGCTAGCAGAATTTTCAGTAAATCTTCTTAGCCTGATCCTTGTAAAATTCCATCCCCTTAAGTGCAAACAAAATCCATGAACAAGACACCATACATCTCTTGTGATTCTGTGATTTTATATGCTATGGAGAATTTTGTAATTAAGATGATCAGTCTGTTGACTTTGAGCTCATTGAAAAGATCATCAGGGCGAGCCTTGCCCCATTAGATGATCCCTCTGATCTGGTTCTAGGGTGAAAGACGGCAAATCAGGACAAGAAAGCAGCAGAGCTGCCTATCCAGCACTGGCTTGAGGAAGATGGGGTGCTTTGCTGCGAAGAACTCATTCCCTCCTAAAACCCTAGGCATCAGATGGTTCAGCAGTGCTGCCCAGCGCTTTGCACCATTTGAGAGCCTGAGCAATGGACCCTTAATCCCAGGCCTAGATTGCTGACCCACAGAAACTGCTCCGTAACAAGTTGAGTCCCCTCAGGCTGCTAAGCTTGTGATACTAGCTCTGTGGCAGTAAAAATGCACACACTATGCAAAGAGATGTATGCAAGAATGACTAACAAAAGGTCACCTACATTCTGAGTAGGTAAAGAGCAGATGACGTGTACTTTTCTACATTTCTTTCAATGTTTGAAATTGTTAAATAATGAACATAGAGTAGCCCCAAATATTAAGAAAATTATTACTATTTGTGTGTAAAGTTAGAGGAAAATAAAGCATAGCTGGAGGTTGGCTCTGTGCCTGTGAGCTGGCTGGGTCCTCTGCAGAGGCCCAGGAGCCAGTGGGAGGGAGGAGAAAGGCACAGACACCGCAGCTAAACCGACAAGCTGAGCCTGAGATCGCTGAGTGCTGTGAGCTCAGAGAAAATAAAGCAGGCAATTTAAGCAAGGAATCCTGTATCTCCTTGAACTTGCCTCACCGCTTAATCACTCCACAGGGTCATCTCATTTGCAACCTGTCCAGGAAGGGTCCAGAGAAAAAAAAAGACTCCTTAAAAGGGAAGAAAGAGACATGGCCTTGTGGCTTGGTACAGCTTCTTATGGGCTCGAGGGAGAGCATGAAGAAGATGGAGAGAAGGCCCTGCAGGAGAAAGTCTGGACCAAATTCAAGTGAGAACCAAAAGCTTCAATTCTTTTATTTGCAAAGATGGCAGGCACTGGGAGCCAGGCCATCCTTCAAGTGACTTGTGCGCGGCTGGCCGATGGTCCTAGCCCCGACTCTCCGGTTCTGCGGACACACTCCTAATCCAGGCAATGGTAATGGAGGGGAAATGACTGGATACTCTGGGATTATTCAACTCCTGCCACTCTGATGATAGTGCGGTTGGGGTAGGGAGTTGTTGGGAGAAACGGGAAATGATGTGCTGCCTTCTGGAGCTGCCTAACAAGACATTTCAAGGTGGCAATGAAAGCTGAGATTGAGCTAACAGAAGCCAGGGCATAGAACAAAGCAAGATGACAGGAAGGCAGCATGCAGTTGTAGGCTGGAGGAAGGGTGTAGGAACTGGTGATCCAGGAACGCCATGCGGCTTCAGAACACAGAGGCTCATGGTAGGGGCTATTGCAATGCTAAAGGCATGAAGGATCCTCTCTGGGGTCATTTCAATAAAAAAGTCAGAGAGCCAATCAGACAGAGACCTTGCCAGGGCCCGTTCTGCTCTGAGGTTCAGCTCTACAGTTCCTACCATGTCCAGTGGGGAGCTATCCAAGGAAGCCCCGATAGCCAGTCCTGATAGAAGATGCTATGGAATGGGATAACCTATCTCAATGAAGGATGCTATTGTAGAAACCAACTGCCCACCCAGCAGAAAGAGAAGTAACAACGCTGCTCTTCATTGCTTGCCTTAAGAATACAAGGGATACTATTGTGCTCATTCAGAAGCTGCAGTTTAAGTACCATTGACTGCAGTGCACAAGACATCAATGGAGTTGCGATGGATACAGACGCGGGGGACGCTACGACTGCTATCATCAAACTGTCAGCGTATTTATAGTTGCGGTGACTGTCAAAGTCATTCATGCCCATTCAGAATCAGGCTTGAGCCACCAAATGGATGACGCAATCAATTGGAAGGGACAATAACTGTAAACGCTGGCATGGTCCTGCTAGGTTCACTGGTGAAATACCATTCTTGAGGCATGCGAGCGCAGGCGTGGCAAAGCAGTACTAACTAGTTCCCACTCACAGCGCTGCGAGCAAGTCCTTGCAGAAGTGTGCCCTTCCTTTTTCCTGGGAGTACCAGAGTACTTAGACTTTTAAGTGTAAAAGGTGACAAAATATTTATGAAGTGAACTACATAACAGCTTTTATAAGAGTATTTCTTTGTGAAAATTAGGGGGTAAACATACAGGGCTTCCCCACTATTTGGCTTTTTGGGTATTTCATCTTAATGTAACAACAGTAAATGGATGAAAAATAAATTTGACAGAGATAAGCCACAAAGAAACTCAAAACCCACAAATGAAACAAAGCAAAACAAAAATCCCAACCATAATTCAAGCCAAAAATACTCAAGAGAAAAATGCCACGCATCTACATGAAGCACATCCTCTTCTGAGCAGAAATCCCCTGAGCTCAGGCGGGGCCCCTGCTAGATGCGTGGTGGAAGCGGGGCTCCACGTTCCTCCTCCCCCCTGCACGGCCAGTCATTAACTGATGTCCTAGCTACAAAGGAAGAAAAGACCAGACTCTGGATATTTTCATACAACTCTATATACTCTTCTTTTACAAATTCTGATCAAGTTTGTTCAAAGCTACATAGGATTTTAAAAATCCAGCCAAGAGAGGCTCAGTAGGCACCCAAACCATTATTTTGTATTACATGCTTTATTTTGCATTATAAAGCCACTTATGAATATCACATCCTAAAGTTGATAGCTCTTATTTTTACAAAGCTTTTAAAATACCTTATTAAATCATTAAAATAAATTGACATAGATGGTACATATTTTATTAGCCTCTACTTTTTTTTCTAGCAACCTTGCACTGGAGTACATGATAACTATTGTATGCAGAATTTGTGATTAACTAGAGTATGACATGTTCTTATCAGGAGACATGCTCTGACGTTTCCTCTATGATTGATTCCCACGTCCCCTCCCACCCTTCCTGACTTCCTGAGGAGCACCTGCAATGACCTGTGGCATCTCACCACTCACGCTCTGTGTCCTTTGTCAGTGAAACTTTATACACTGGCTGGTGGTGTCCTAGCGGGGGAAGTAGGGCACATGGGTGACAGCAACGGGACAGTCTAGTGCAGCGCTGGTAAATCTGTGGCTAGCAAGCTGCAGCGGGCTGTTCGCACCACTGAAAACTCTGAAACACTTGCCATCATTGGCCTATGAATTCTAGACTTCCGTAGTTGCTGAAGCTTCTGTCTTCAGAGAATAATCCCTTTTTCTAGGTTTTCAAACATTTCTTTTAACATCCTTTTATTATCCTAAAATGAAACTAATAAGGATCTTTCTGCATATGCAATTCAAAAATATATATAGTCATGTGGCATATACTATTTTGGTTAATGTTGGCTTGTGTATAGAATGGTGAACGCATAGGATTAAAAAGGAACTGAAGAATCCTCACTGCCTATGGATGTCATAGTGGTCCCAACAACATAATCTACTGCGTTACTCACATGTCTATGGATGCTGCATAAGCAGATTTACAGAGTTGACAGTGTTATGGGGAAATAATAACACACACAGTCATGTACAGTGCATGATACTTAATGGTAACAATAGGCCACTGCGACTCATCTGTGTATTTACTACACTATACTTTCCATCATTATTTGAGAATGCACTCTGACTTAATAAAAAAGATTAAAGTAATACAATGTGCATGTCAACTTGGCTGCATCAAGAGACAACTGGAAAAGCGAATGGATTTTAAGAAGGCTAACTTCATCAATAAGTGAACCAATTGATGAGTTCATAGCCAGATGAGCTAATATTTGGAGGAAGTGGGTCATGGGATGTGAAACTGGAGACCACATGGGGTGCCTGCTTTATGAACTTAATTTGTCTTATGGTATTGGGGAGGATGTGTTTGCAGTTGTGTGCAGAAAATATCTATGGTCATGCTTGTCACTAGCTGTAGATTTTTCAGTGGCAGCCAAATTTTGCAAAGCGCTTTTGTTTGCAAGCTGAATTATTTGCAGACAGAAGCATCTATGAAGGCAGGGTCTTACTGTATTTTGCAAGCTATTCTGCTGCTCCCTGCTTCCTAGAGCCCTTGAGCAGAGCAGCTTCCTTCCACTGTGTCTTTCCACTGTGATATTTCCACCTTGGAGCCAATCACCGTGGGTTGAAGCCAGTGAACCATGAGCCAAATAAGCCTCTTCTAAATTGCAGGCATCTGGCATTTTCTCCCAGCAACCGGAGAGCTGATCAGCGTGCCGTGGCACACCAACACTATACATTTTGTATGTTTTATAATTAAAAAAACACACCAGCAAGAGATACAAAAACAACACATACATCAACAAAAATTGCTGGTAATCTAATCTGAAGGGTAGACATACTGTTTGACTTGAAATGGTCAATTTTAAACAAAAGCATACATGCATATGCACACATATGCATATACACAGACATACACACATATATGCAATTGGAGAGCATGGCCCATACACAAAAAAGAAAAATCAGTCAAGGAAAAATGTAACAAAGGAAGACAGGATTTTGGACTTGCCAGGCAAAGACTCTAAATCAAATTTTATAAATATGTTTAAAGGACTTAGACAGGATGCTGAGTGATGGAATGATGTGGCAATACATTTAAACTATCTATCAAAATGGACATTTGAAAAGGAGTGAAATAGACATTATGGAGCTGAAAAGAACAATCACTGAAACAAAAAATACAATGGAGTGCTTAAAAGTAGACTTGAGCAGATAAAAAGGAGAAATTAGTCAACTTGAGGTTATATCAACTGAATGGATTAAGTTTGAATATGAGAAGAAAGCAAAAGAAGGAAACTGAATAAACCTCCAAAACCTGCGAAATATATTAAGTATCTAATATAGAGCAGAGAGGCCCAGGTTGGGACTGGGCTGCGGAACTCACTGCAGAGAGGCTACAGCTCAGACCCAGCAAGCTAAACCAGGAGCAGAACATCTAGCCAGCCAGACACAGTGGGTTCACTACATGGGCTGCAGCAGGAAGAAGCTGAGTAGAGCAGCTAGATCCAAGCCAGGCCTGGTTGGTCAAGTGCAAGTTCGGTAGATCCTGACCAGGCGGGCTGAAGCATAGTGCTTGGCCCAGACCTAGACCCAGATCTATGAGAGCATCCTCTGAGACAGAGATGGCAACAGGTAACTGCAGTGAACTAGCCTGTCTGGAAGACTCCAGGAATATTAAAGGGAGGTGACCGGACAGAACTTAGGGGTACTAATATAAATACTGTTATGGCTTGTGTCTAGGTGTCCCCTCATGACCTCATGCAGGCATGGGGCAGGGACATCTAGAGTTTGAGACTAACTCATGATCCACTGGGATTATGTGTTTTGGTACCATAGGGATTATGGATCTTAGTACTGCTAGGACTATGGGTGTGGTCTGAGGCAGATATCCTGAGGCAGAGAGCCTGAATGTAATATAAGAGAGACAGAGAAACAGACTTGCTCTGTAACTGTCTGTTGCCCTGGTTAGCACGTTGCCTCTGTTGTGACTGTTGCTGTTCCGCTGCCATGAACTGGATGCTGTATGCTCTGTTCTACTCAGCCTTGGGCCAGCAAAGTATGGACTGAAACCTCCAGTAGCTGTGAGCTAAATAAACCCTTCCTTCCTTCATTGTGGGTGTTGTGTATTTGTCCCAAAAATGAGAGAAGAGAAACTGAAACAAATACAAATTTCCAATTTAATATCTGCTTAGCTATACAGTCATAATGTTTGCTCTTATCATCTAAAATACAAACCTTTTAGTTACAAATGTTTTCCAATTGTCAAATCTCACTACCCTTTATTAGTGCTGCTAATTGTACAACTATAAATAGAAAACTATATGTGCTTTAACCACATGATCTCTCTTGGGTAATAGAATCAGAAGGTGCTTGGGTAATAACCTCATCAAAGCCTTACAATGAAGGACAGAAGACAGTGCCAAACAGAAACTAATATCTCACCCTCATTCAATAGAGAGGGCATCTGATGATCCAGTAGAAAAGTCTAACCACAAGGTGTTAAAAGAAATGCTATATTAATATGCTGAACTGTAAAAGGCTCAGGTGAACAGATTCCAACATTGCCAATTCTGCTGATAAGTCACTACTGTTGTGAAATATTGGACTATATATGTAACTACTTTCTCTTAGTTTAATGAGAAGAAAGATTTGTACTAACGGTATTTAGAAAAGATATCATATCTGCATCTTGTACTTGGAACAACTACTATGAAGACAACAATATGCATTGTGTCAATTATTATAACTATCCTACCAACTAACCTATTTTGAAACTGTCTCATTGCTGTTTCTTTCTCATTAAAATTAATAAAATTTTAAAAAATAGAGTAAAGTCTTGGGACACACACAAAACAAGAATCTCTGACACAGAAGAGAATCCTAGAGAACAGACTCTGCACAGAATGGCTCTGATCACAGTGATACATTTAAGTATAATAATATGCTCTTAGTGAGAGTTCCTGAAGGACAAAAAGTGGTAGAAAGAATATGTTAAGAGACAATACCAGAAACTTTTTAAATTAAATGAAAGGTATTGCATACATTGAAGAAGTTCAGAACTCCCAGTAAGACTCAGATAGATGTCTAACTAGAGACCCTATAGCCATACTGCAGAGAACTGAAGACAGAGTGTTGAAACCAGCAAGAGAAAACCAATTCATCTCATCTAAGGATCATCAATGAGAAAATTTTAATGTTTTCATTTTCTTCTTTACTTCATAGTAGATATAAAAGCTAACCCAAAATGGATCCTAGACCTATGTGTAAGAGCTAAAACTGGGCAAAGCTTAGAAGAAAACAGAAAATATATTGACCTTGGATTGTGTTACAGTTTCTTATATATGACTCCAAAAGTATAAGAATTCAAAAGAAATATTTTAATATTTTATAAATATTAAAATCTTTAGTACTTTCAAGAACACCACCAAGAAAGTAAAAGCATGGCCCATAGATGGAAGAAAATATTTACAAGTCACATATGGATCTGTAGCAAGGATGTATAAAGAACAGTTATAATGCAACAAGAACAAACAAAGAACCCAATTTAAAAATGGGACAGAAGCTGCGCATGGTGGCCCACGCTTGTAGCCTAGTGCACTGGGAAGCTGAGTGAGGAGGACGGTAAATCTAAGCCTGGATAACCTCACACCTTAGTGCAACCCTCTTCAAACTGTTTTTAAACTGCTGAGCTTGTGGCTCATTGAAAATGCTCTGGGTTCAGTTTCCGGAAAAAAAAAAGTGTGTGTGTGTGTGTGTGTGTGTGTGTGTGTGTGTAGGAGTGGGACAAGAATTTGCATGATGATTTTGCCCAAGTTTGTACACAAGTGTCTAAAAGACCTATGAAAAAGTATTTGGCATCACAAATCATTGCGGAAATGCAGATTAGACTCGCAGTGAAGTGCCACGTCACATCTACTGCAGTAGTTATAATTTTAAAAGTAGGCAACAGCAGCTGTCAGAGAGCCCAAGCATATGTTCACATAAAAATTTTTACATGACTCTTCATCAAGTTGTTATTCATACTAGGTGAGAAATAAAAATGACTCAAATGTACAACTAATGAATGGGTAAGTAACATAGGTTTCACCCATGCAACAAATTATTATCCATTACTAAAAAGGAGTAAAACACGGAGACACGGCATTACCTGGCCAAGTAATTATTGTGCTAAGGGAGGAATCTGGACACAAAGGTCACATAGTGTAGAGTTCCACTTATACGAAATACCCATACTGGGTAAGTGAGGGTGGTGTAGGGGTGGTGGACAGGGGTTAGAGGAGTGAGGAATCCCATAGCAGGGATGGGGCTACTTTTGGGATAACTGAGGTGCCCTGGGATTAATGATGGTTCTCCAACACCGTGAACGTACTAAAGGCTGCTGAATTGCTTATTTTGAAAACAGTGAATTCTAGGATGTGAGAGTTGTCTTCCAATAAAAATCTTGTCTAAGAACAGAAGGGGCTTTGGGATCAGTCCTCTGGTTTTGTAACTCAGCATCTACCTCTTAGGGTTGGACTTTGACCAGGTTCTCTGCCTCGGTTTCCTCATCTGTAAGTGAGGACAGTAGCAGTAGTCGTCTGAACAGACTGTCATAAGGGCTCAATATGCAAGCATGTCACTGCCTAGAATGAGGCCCACCGGAAGGAAGCTGATCTACAAATGAGCTATCTTTATTTTTGGAGGTGGCAAATGATTTTTAAGCTCCCCTTTCCAACAGCTGATGTGCATTCAATGAATATGTACTCTAGTCTCCAGGCAGTAGAGCTCATGATCTACTCCTGATGATTTCCATAGAAATAATTGAGCCGAAAATGTGATTAACAAGGTAATGTCTAAAAATGCACATCTAGGGTAACACACTAGAATTGGCAACTTGGATGTATTGTGGCATTGTACAAATGCCCAGGCATATGTAAATAAATTAGTTAATATTCAGAATTTTTCTTTGGTATTATTTTAAAATTATTTTTTAGAACATCTTGATTTTTATAGATAATGATTAAAATTGTTGATAATTTAACAATATAAAAGTTCTTCTTTTAATATTCATACAAAGCATTTCCATTAATATAAAGATGAAACAGTATGCACTTTTAAAATGCATTTAAATGTGTGAATGGGGGTTGGCCAGGTAGCTCAGTGAGAGTACTTTCCTAGCATTTGAGAGGCCTTGGATTCAACCCCCAGAGCCACAAAACAAAATGAAAGCCAAAATATGTAAACTACCTTTGAGGGTCAAAAGCTAGTGAATCTGCACTCTAAATTTTTCTGTGAAAGTTTTCTGTGTATAGAGTGATATTGGACATTTGAAGCTTAAAAACAATAACAATTGTACTCTTCCAAAAAGTTGTGATGGAAGCCTTTTTTTTTTTTTCTTCTTTCATGTTTTAAATAAGTACATTTTGGTCTTGCTTTAACTTGGCTTTAACCATGCAGCAGAAAAGTTTAACCACAAAGCATAAAAAGTAAAGCCAGATGAGTATGCTGAGCTGTAAAAGGCTCAAGTCAATGGCTTCCAACACTGCCAGCTCTGCGGATAACCCACTACTGTTATGGAATATTGCTCTGTGTATACAACTACTCTCTCTTAGTTCAATGAGAAGAAATATTTGTATGAAAAGTGTTTAGAAAAGTTATCACGTCTACCTCTGGTACTCCGAACAACTACTATGAAGACAATATGTATTATATTAATTATTGTGGCTGTCCCACTGACGTGTTTTGAAACAAAAAAGAAAAAAAAGAAACCCTAGAAAATAAATTGAGAAATAAAATCATCTTCACCCTACATAGATAAATAAGAACATTTTGCAATACACAACGAGTGCGTTCGTCGTGCAGAATCACCGCATACGCATGTGGTGTCTGCGTCCTGTTTCCTCCCCGCTTTTCCTCTCCTCCTCCATCTCTGTAAAGTCTGTCTCCCTGTGTCCTCCGATGTCCTTGCTTTTAGAGACAGATGCCCTGACTTAGTGAAATGATTACAGAACTGGGTGGCACTACTGTTGTTTCCTGTGTCCTTCCTTCTCAGGGAGTCCCCGTGAAGCCAGTGTACGGAGCTCACGGTCCCCGAGAGCAGGTGGACACGGGCTGTCCCTGAGCAGCTGAGCAGGCCATCAGCCACAGCAAGTGGTAGGAGCTGCTGAGCACAGGAGGAAAGGTCAGGCTGGAAGGACAGGGCCATTTATAATATGATTTTTGAGCTAGGGAGGGTCTGAATCCACCAAGGCAAAAATTCCAATGTGCAAATAAGAATATGAAGGCTCAGAGAAGTTGAGCAACTGCCCACGATTTCCTCACTGACTAGTGGCACAGCCAGTCATGCTGCCTTGCCCCGTGGAGAGAAAGAGAAGAAACACATTAAAGGAATTGTGTGACTTCGCTTGGTGACTTG
Organism: Myocastor coypus; assembly: GCA_004027025.1. NCBI lineage: Eukaryota > Metazoa > Chordata > Mammalia > Rodentia > Myocastoridae > Myocastor > Myocastor coypus. Next base: position 38,110 of record PVJA010006436.1, read on the forward strand.
CCATGCACAGTGCCCCGAGCAAAAACCAAAGCAAATTTGTGATTCCTTTCTGCTTGCTTTGCTGGCTAAATCCTAGAATGCTGCAACCTCAGCTGAAAATGATCAATACAAATTAGCTCATTCCCAATTATTTTTTAAAAATTAAGTGGAAGTCACTTTATCTGATTCTATTTCATTTTAAGTGAAAGGACAATGCAAGAAATGAAGATTCCTTTTAAGTCCTTTGCACTCAACATTCTTACAAGTGTCTTTAGTACCACATGTGACGTGCATAGTCCTCCAAGTGAGGATATGTTTTGTTGCTCCCTGAGCCATTCGCTAGACTTAAAGAAGGAAAGGAGGCCAGCCTGTGAGCCTCAGGGCCTCAGTGCCTGGCCTCTCTATTCATGTTCTTGGGCGTGGCCAGATGTGTTTCTATCTACTTTAGTTAGAATTCTATTCTCCTTTCTTTTCATTTTCTTTATGTGTTTAGTACAGGGTCTACAGGGCCTCGCTACACAGATCAGACTTGCAGTGATCCTCCTGTTTTCAGGCTCCCAAGTGCTGGGATTACCAGAGTGGGCCACCATGCCCAGTCTCAATCACTGTCTCAGTGAGCCTTGGGGGCAGGGCAGGCATGACACACCAGGGATTGAGCCCTGGATGCTGCGCTCTGCCTAAGCAGGCGCGTTAGTCCACTAAGCTATCTGGCTGGCCCAACTCTGTTTTCTTGAGTGGAAAAATCCACTACAGTGAGGAAGAATACAAGAAATAATAGATAGAAAGGCGACAGGAAATCATGACTAAAATTGTACTTTTAGGAAAATTGTATCTTGCAGACCTCAGCTGAAGTCACCCAGGGTGACCTATACCAGCAACCTCTTGGTTAAGCTTAGGATCCTTCCCTACCAGACCCATCATACCCCAACCTCCTGAGGCACAGTGCAAGTCTTAATTGAGCAAGAAATCTGACTCTAAGATAAAGGACCAGGTTGAGTGAACTTGAAGAATATTTCAATTATGTATGCTCAAAACCAACCCAACCAAACCAAAACAAAAACTGCCTCCACCCATAGAATGGGCTACTAGCCTTCTCAGGGGTGGGTACCTTTCGGTGACTTTCCACCCCTTCAGAAGGGAGAAAAGCAGATACTCTCAGTTCCAAGCTGTCAGGTGTCCTGTATCTCTGCTGTCGAGTATGTCCTAAATCTCCAATAAACCCTGACTCTTTCTAGTTTTAAAGACAACAAAAAATAAGAAAAAAAAAGAGAACCATTAGAAATAATTCAGAATTCCACTAAATAAAAAGATAGGAATTCAGCAATGGTTGTTATATTGCATACCTTGTCTTCATCTTAGTCATTCAGACTACTACATGTAAGTGGTGCAAAACTAGTCAAAAAATTAGAAAGAAGAAAGAAAAATATTTAAGCATTAACTGCTCCTTTCATTTATTTATTTTATTTTTGCCATACTGGGGATTGAACTCAGGACCCCGCATTTGTCAGGCAGATGCTTATTGTACTGAGTTAACTCAGCAGAAATCAGAAGTGTAGCTATCCAAGCTATCCTGCAGGTATACATATATACTTATTTTCACCTTCCTTTTTTTTTTCTTTCTTTTCTCCTTTCCCTTGTCTAAGCTGTTCTTTTTCTTTGAATAGTTTCTTCCTTTTTCACAGTATCCATTGTTAGAGAATTTATTTACTCTTTCAAGTTCTTACATTGGGGAGACAATATCACACTTCCACATGAGGGTTAAACCCTTGTTAGCCTCTCACAAACTAATCCTGAGAACTGTTTTTCCTAGACAGGAGTCAGAAAACCTGCTACAAAAGGGCCAGTTAAATTTCTTATCTCTGCTTTGGGCACCTCACCGTCCCAGCCTGATGGCGCCACGCTGAGTGGGACGTAGCCTGCTCCACCTCCCCTACAAGCATCCTAGCCTGGTGGCGCAGCACACTGTACCACGTTGGTGGATTCCCTGACCCTGCAGCTCTCTGCCTGTTGCCCAGCACAACCATAGACCATCACTGCCTTCTCAACCTGGAACTTGAAAAGTAAGATTGTTTTGCTCCACTTGGAGCTAAGCAACTCCCCTGAATGTTCTTCTGGGGAGCCTATGACCAATGCCACCTCTCCTCTCTCAGCCCCAAGGCAGGGACAGTATGCACAGAGGCTGAACCTCAGGTGGCCAGGACCCAGGTTCCTTTCTACAGAAGCGGAGAATGAGCTGAAGATGGCTGGAAGCCATGCGGCGAGGGTGAGGAGCTGCATCGTCTCCTGGGCTCCGCTCTCCACTGCTCCTTTTGCCTTTACCAAAGTAAGTGGCTGCCTTGGATTTGGTCAGCAACGAGCGCTCGAACTCAGAGAATGAACCTAAGTGGCCATAACAATACCTCCCCAGCCTCAGATGAGGCCCAATTTCAAAATTGGCCTTGTGGCTTCTACTGTGTGTGTATTTCTCTTGCGCTCTTGAGAGGTGAAAGACCCTTAGTAGAACCCTCCCAGGCCAGGGAGGACTGGACTTCCTCTGGCAGTGTGTGCAGGGGACAGGGGAGTTGGGAGTTGGGCCCGGGAGCCAGGCAGGAACGAGCCACCAGGCCAGTGGGCTCCGAGGCGGTCCATTCCAAGAGACCCCGGGGAAGGCTAGGTCCTCTATAATGTGGGTTTGCTGGAGGCAGGTAGAAGTGGAATGGGACAGTAGCTGAGGGCGGGGAAGAGGGACAGGTGCTGAGGTTTGCAGGAGAGCAGCCCGACCTCAAGAGGTCAGAGGGCCACCGGCTCTTGTGGGGGTGCAGCCTGGGTGGCTGGCCCTCGCAGAGTGGCAGAGCAAAGAACACGGGGTCCTCGCCGGCGCACACGAAGGAGCTGCAAAGGCCATGAGGGTGAGCACGAGTGTCACTGCCGGGCAGCTGTGGTCACAATAACGAGCGACAACTCTGGAGGCGATGACGCCTGCCGGCCAGCTCCTGCAGCAGAGGGTTGTCCATTTTGTGCCATCCCTTGGGGCTTCCCCAGCACACCCCGGGGTCTCATCCGGGGGCCCAGGTCATTCCGTGGACCTTCCTTTTCTGAACAGCACAGTCAGAACACGGCAGGGGATGACGGCCGACTCAGGCCGCTTCCCGCGGAGGAGCCGTCATTCTCACTTCCCTGGGTTGAGGATGAGCCCCCTTCGCCTGCTGTCTCTGACCCCAGCTCACTTCACAAGCCTTGTGAGACTCTTCAGAGTGCTCTGTGTGCAGCATCCTCCGTGAATCCTGGAGGGAGTTCCTCAAGCGCAGCAGCCCTGCTGAAATTCTCTCGGAAGCCCTAGCATCTGCGGCTCGGACGTGCTACTGTGCAATCAGGGCTCACTGCGTGACGGAACGAAGGTTATGAAATAGAGCGAGCGCTCACGCCATCCTCCAGCCAATGCCATTTACTCCCTGCTTCTGCTGTGCCTGTGTGCCATTCCATGCTGGCAAAAGACACCAAAATAAGAACGACCAAACACGGCTCCCTGCTGGGGGTCACGTGCTGCAAGGGACAAATCAAGAGGAGGGCAGTTTCTAAGCCAGTCGACGCGACACTCACACAGCCAAAGGACGCAGGGTGACCCTTACATAAGGCAGGAGCAAAGCCTTTTCACAGAGACACCTTTCTTGACCCCAGGAGGTGCTTTGTGTCTGTCTTCTTAAATTGTTTCCATTTCCACCGTGACCTCCTAAATGAGGCGGTCACACTGAGCCCCTCCGGGGCCAGGCGGCGTTCTCTGTCCCTTGCACGTCTACACGACCCCTGCCTGTCCTCCTCAGCGAGCCTTTGCTCCCCGAGCCCCACGTAGACTGCAGCGATGCACTGCGCAGCCTTCTTCATTAAACTGTCCTCCGTGATTCATAGATGGCTCCCCTGGAGGTTTCCCATAACTCAGAAGCCACCAGCACGCTGGGGACAGGCGGCATAGATTGCTCCTTCTGGGTGTTACCTTGAGTTTGCCCACATTTAAATTCGCTGCCCACACTGGGCCCCAAGTGCTCCGCCCAGCGTGACCCCCACAGATTCCTTGGCCCCAGCCCGCTGCATTTAGCCAGCTCGGCTCTGGTCCCTGCAGGCGCTGACGGTGCGTGCGCTACTGCAGCGCCAGCCCCACGAGACGAGGCAGTTCCGGGGCAGAAACTGAAGGCGGCAAACCAGGAGGCCGGACAGCGAGCGGCCTGCCCTCTGCAGGCTGTGACCATAGGGGCGGCACCCCCAGCACGGTCCCCCTGCCTGGTGCGAGCTCTGTGCGCTTGCACTCGCGAGCTTTTTCTCCGAAGCGCCCTGCTGGTTCTGTTTTAAGCATAGCGGAACCTGGCTGAGTCCTGTAGCAGAGAATGCCCTGGGTCACTGAGGCTTAACTGGACCACTTTGAGTGTCTCAAGGTGGGGCCATGGGGACCTAAGCACCGAAGAGATGGCAGAGCATGAAAGAAAGGTGCGGAGGGAGGTCACCCTCCTGTGGTGTCCTTAGCGGTCCTTGCTGAAGGCTAAGAGGGCTGGGCACCAGAGCACCACGTGCCGCCTGGCTGGTGGCTGTGCTGACCGGAGCTCAAGGAAGGAGTTAGATCTGGGATGTGGTGTGGGGACAACTGAGCCTGCAAGTCCTGCTGGGAGACTGTCAGGCTGTGTTGCCGCTTCTTGCTCATACGTCTCAACATGGCCAGAGGATGCCCACGCCATCACGCCCCGCACTAGCCTCGATTTAGCTTCTGTGCCATCTCTCCCTGGCTGGCCCTGCCACTGTGGCAGCCCTGGCTGTCACCCAGGTCCACACTAACCCGAGGGACATGGGCCTCACAGAGTTAGGTGCAAGTCAGTGCGCTCTCTGGAGTGCTAGGCCCAGAAGCGTTAGGGACGGACCCCATGGTAGTGCTCCTGTTTGGACCCGTGAGGTCAGCTGTGAATTTTCTACTTATAGTGCACGTTGTGTCTGCCAAGCCTTGGAGTCTGGATACTGTTTGGGGCTTGGGCTTTTGATCACATCGCTTGTGTTTTACCTCAATAACTTCTTCCTGTGTCCCCATCAAGAGATAGCATTCGCTGAGATTTCTCTCATTTTACTAATGAGGACACTGAAGCCCAGATAGGGTGAGTTCTTTTCCCAAAGCTACGCGGCCAGCCATGGCTTGGCATGGACGCGGGCTGCACCACCGTGCAGGGGTGGGTGCGCTCAGGAAGGGCACCGCCAGCTGCCCGAGCACAGCCTTCGTCAGACCCTGGGTTTCCTGGACTAGCTCGGCTTTGAAGTGTTCTGGAGTTTGCCCTGGGGAGGCACGAGCTTCTTCTTTTTCTTTGAAAATATCCCCAAATGACAGGAGTGGCAGTCATCTTAGGACACTGGCCGCCGCTCTTGTGGCTGCTTCAAGGTACTTAGGCTGATGGCAACATATTGCCTCCAAGAAATTCCAGCTATGGGACCAGTAACAAAGGCAGCCACAGCTGCTGGCATGCATTAGACACCTGTTAGACTCAGGTCTGTGTGGAGTGGGGCAGGGGACTCTGCCATCTCTGCTTTAGAGGAGGAGAAAGGCACAGAGGGGTCGCGTCTTTGCCCCATTCGCACAGCTGGTCAGTGGCAGGGCCACGCCACTGATGGAGCCCTTGGAGCCCTGGGTCCTATAATTCCCTCAGTCAGTGAGTGTGTCGAAAGGTCAGTCCTGATGTACTGGCAACCTACCAGGTAGCCATGCAAGGGTGGGAGCAGGGGTCCAGGGTGGCAGGGAGCAGGGGAGGGCATGGCCCCACAGCCCTGAATATTGGAGGAAGGCTTTGCAGAGAACAGAATTTTGAGCAGGGAATGGAGAGAGGAAAGGAAGGATTACCGAGAGCAAGATCTTTCAGTCTCATGATTTTGAATCAATTCTGTTTATAGATAAGGTAGGTTATTTGGTGGTGTGTTCTACCAGGACTTTGGGCAGTGTTTTGATCAGGGCAGAGAGAAAACAACTCAAGTGCAGCTGCTCACAAAGGTGTGTGTGTGTGTGTGTGTGTGTGTGTGTGCATATGTAAAGGCACAGAGCGAAAACTGCCTAGTAACTTAATTTTGCTGGGTTTGACTGTCACTGTAGGCTTTGGGGATGCCTGCTTTGGGCTGCTGCCATCACTGCATGCACTCCCGAGGGTGTCCTAGCCCTACTGTATTCTTCCGGCCTAAGTTGCCACTCAGCTCACGGAGGAAGGCCACCACCTTGCCCATGTCCTCAGCTGCCTGAGCTCAGTGCTTTCCCTCCAATGAGTCGCAGTGCTTTTTATGCATAGTGCTGCATTGCTACTCCCTAAGAGATTTCCTTCTTTCCACATTCTCACCCGAGTGTTTCCAGGGCCTGGTGAGCCACCGTAGCTCTTGAGCCTGTGCTCCATTCCTGTAATGTGCTGAGGGACTTCAAGCTCCCTACGTCCCCATCTACATGCTTTTTACAACTGGAAGTGTTTCCGTGGTATTACTTCTAAAGCACATCTTTAGGAAGCACGTTGTTTGGCTTAGAAAGTCCTCCCAGCTCAGTGGCTGGCGAGAGCCGAGTTACCTCTCAGTGTCTTCCCATACAGACCTTCCTAAGTGTCCCTTACCCTTGGGTGCAGGGCCCATCCCTCTTTTCAGTGTGTGGGTTTGGTCAAAGGGGAGCACAAGGAAGAATGAGTTCTCTTTGAGATGTTAGTCTGTCTGTGGGACAATCAGGTTGTGACATCACCATTCAGGCCATGAAAGAAGTGTCCCATCAGTGTGTGAGGGCCTTGCTCCTGTTTCACTACTTAAGTAAAGGTGAGGATACAGTCAACAGGAATAATCAAAAACTTGTCCTATATTGCAGAGGTAAGAATGGGTTGGGGTTTAGAGGCCAAGACAACTGGAGCTTACTCCCTGCTTCCTGGATGTATAACCAGGATGGGCCTCAGTTTCCTCATCTGTAACTGAGAATATTATTAACACTGTCTTGATAAAACTGGTAAAAGAATCAGATAAAACCACACAGAGAAAGACTGGCACATGGTAGGTGCTCAGTAGATGTTGGCTACATAACTTTTAGACACTGCTTAGAGAATGCTCAGCTCCAAACTCCCCACTATCAACCACAATGGCACACAGAGGTCGAGATGAATCAGTACAGGCACGAGGAGTAGCTAAAACTCTGCCCGTTTTGATAGTTGCTGTCAAATGGATGATCAATTTTTACTACGAGGAACACACACTGCCTGTTCAATAACATTTCTAATTCATTAGCTAAGAAAATCTTTGACAATCAGACATTTCTGCCCAGGGTATCGAGTGGCCCTTAAAATAGAAGACAGAGAAACATCAGACAGATTTGTCTTGTGCTATCCCTCTAACCTGGCGCTGGCAAGTGCTCCTGTAAATCACACTCACCACACGGAGTCCTTGGTGAGCTTGGAACTCACATTCCCGTCTTCTTCCAGGAAGATGTCCATTTGCAAATTGGCATCATTATCATGGGCCGAAAAGTAATTGGTCACGACTCTTGCTGGAATTCCAAGGCATCGCAGAACTGCAGGGAAGAGCCATAATTAGACACATCGGGCAATTTAAGAAGAATGCACTGAAGAGTGCCTTCCTGCATGAGTCTTCCTTCTTTTCCAAAATGCACAGCCCTGTGGACATGTCCTCAAATGTCCCAGACAGAAGAAGGTGACTTGTTCAACCCCTGGGAGCCTGAGAAAGACATCTCGGTGTGTGACACTGCAGAATTTCAGTAGGTGCCAAATAAAGGCTGCTAGAATCAAATCCAAGCTACCTGGTTCCAATGCTTTAGTTTGTAAACAGAGCCATCAAAGTAGCAGTGTCTTAGTCCACTTAATGAGACTATGTTCCTGCAAATAAATTCCAGAAGAGAACCATCTAGCAGGAAGTTAGGAATTTGCAGAGCAGACACTCGGTGGGGTTTGCTCTTCCTGGCAGGAATTTACTCTTGTGACACGCAGTGCAGGGTGACACCACAAATTCATTTTAATTGTTAGATAATAAATTACCTCAATGCATCTCTTGCCATATGTACCTATTGATTAAACTTAATCCAAATGCCCTGCCTGGCTCCCAGGACGCCAGACATCAGGATTCATTGAAAATAATTCACCTGACAATTTTAAGATTAATGACTTGGCTTGCTATTTTTTTTTTTTCTTCCCTCAGAATAGTTTAGCATTTTTTTGAACAAAGACACTTCATCTCCTTCAGCAGAACAACCTTGGAAGTTCAACCCTGAGTCTTGCAGAGGCTCAAGGGCTCTCTCCTGCAGTGCCTTGATCTTGCCACCCCACAGTCATCTACAGCAGCCACCGCCGGCTTCCCACGCCTATCTTCCTATTGCTCTGCTCTTCCTGTTCACCCACTGTCTCACCCAGAAGAGGGCTGGCACTCTTCTTCTATTTCCGGTGAATTTTAGTGTTTGTGTGCATACTTACGGTTGAACTCAAGACCTCCTGTGTGTAAGACACACGTTCTACTGCCTGGCCTCTCCTCCAGCCCTCCAGTGTGAATTTTTGAACCCTGATTCATTTGATCACAGAGTCCAATTTGCTTTAGAGTTTGCTTTACTTATAATTGTAAGGAGGTGAAGTTGGCCTTTGGGACATTGCTCCTGTTGCTCTCTGATTTCCCCCTTTGGGTTCATTTTTACTGTGTGTTCCCCATAATATGTTCCTGCCTTTTTCTTTTTCTTTTTCTTTTTTTTTGTTGTTGCTTGCTCAGCTACCCCTGGGGGTGGAGCCTGTGTGGCATGTGGTGCTGGCGATTGAACAGCAGTCCCTGCCCTTGCCTAAGTTTATCTAAGCAAGTGCTTTAGACCACTCAGCTATCTCGCCGGCACCCCTGCCTTTTCTTAATATACCATCAAAGCTCATTTGCAGGCACAGACCTGACAGCCCTTCTATGTGTAAGGGGCACAAATGCACATAAGATGCTCTCTGCTTTATCTGGTTCTAAGAATAAAGAACTTGAGCTAGGATAGTGAAGTTCTGCATGCAGGGAGGATGTGAGTCTTTCCTCTTCTTGGAATCATTTTGTGAGAGTGGCTGCCTCTTGTGGGAGGCCTCTCATCATCCTGGCTTGAGGGAAGGAGGGAGATCCCATCAATGCTTAGCCCATCACAAGGCTCAGCCTTCTAGGACTTTCCGGACCAGCCCTTCGAGGGTACTGATACTTTTGGTCTTTACAGCTTCCAGGAAGAATGCATTCCTGTAGCTCTTGGGTAAATTGAAAATGTTAAAAAAAAAAAAAAAAAAAGATATTTCAGAGGATGCCAGGGGGAAATGAAACAAATAAAACAAAATTTAGTTTCTCTCTACTTAGATCATTGCCTAAGTCCTAGACTATGATGACTTAGAGCAAGTCTGGTGGGTTTCATAACCATTTCCAAAATGGCCTTGCTGCAGCCTTTATTTTTTATTTAAAAGAACGCTAAGTAGGTAAAGCATTCTTTATTAATGAACGAGCAGGAAGGACATTCTGGCTTGAGCTTAATGTTTCTCCAAGGCTGTAGGAGAGGTGTCTGAATAAAAATCATTGCCAGTGTGTAGTTTAATAAATGTATTTTTTAAAATATTCATTGAATTAATACTGTAACTTTATCTGGGTCTAGAGAGGCCAATGCCATTTTGAAAAATGACGCATAGAGCTCAAGAGAATAATTCTGCTGGTGTTTGTTGCGTTCTGCAGATTGGATGCTGGAGAGATGAAATATCAGAGGGGCAACAGCAGGGGGGACTGCTCCTCGTGTTCTGAGGCCTAGTGGCTCTGGGGCATTGCACCTCAGGTGTGGAGATGGAGATGAGGCCACCTGCTCAGTCCTCTTTATAACTAGGATACAAATTACCTCGATATACTTGCAAAACTTTCCAATAACAAATAAGCATACTTATGTAATATCTCAATAATTGGTAAGCAGTATATCTTTCCTTGTTGTTGTTGTTGGGATTTTTTAGGTATAACTTTTTCAATGTATAAAGAACTGAGCTTACAGAGAAAAATGGTTCATCTTTTTCTCCTGCATCCTTTCTTGGCCCTGTGACCTCCCCTGCTCTGGGTGTTAAATGATGAATTAACAAGGAAACAGTACATCATTCTTTTCATAAAGATTCTGCAGTCACAGAGACCATGAGCATATTTGACCCAGTACAATTTAATTATGCATTGACTACATCCCAGAATACTCACCCATAAATCCTATGGAGCCAACAGGGACTCTTAAGTCTCTTTGCCAGGTTGCAGATAAAATGTTGAAGCAAAATTTCTTTATGTTAAAAAAAATATTACTCAATTGATTACTTACATGTATTAAAGACACCAGCAAATACCCAGCACTGGCCATACTGGACCGGATTATCAGAGCTCTTGTATTCCAACAGGATGTCAACGCTTCCAGTCCAGGCTGAAGGAGGGACACCATAGGCATAGACATTGTCCCAGGATCCCACAATGACACCTTGGTCATCTTTGGCATTAATCTAAAGGGGACCATAAGAGACGAGAAGGAAGAAAGGTCACTCAGAGGAGTCCCTTTTCAGACTGTGAGAGTGAGGCTTCCAATCCTCCCCTGTCCTGCAGGTAAAGACAGCTCCACTCTGTTCACATCACCACTGTGTTGGCAGGAGAAATGTTGTAAAGACTAAGTGTGCATAAGGGAGACCAGTAACCAAGGAAGCCTGTGAAACTGCGTTTGGTTGCATGCAAGTGAGCTCCTCTGCAGGTAGGACCATCTCTTCCCTACAAGGCATTTGGATAGGGTGGAATGGTGCTAGGGTGTGGAGCAAGGACCCGGGTGAGGAGTGCCACAAGGAGGCCTGAGGAGGAACAAGATCAAGAGGCCTGTATTGGTGGGAGGAGAACCCACAGCTGACACAGGAGGGAGAGAAGGGCCGAGTAGAGTTTCACTTCTCTGAGCCCTTGGCACAATGAATTGGAAAAGTTAGCATGTTGCCATAGGCAAATAAGGAAATGGCTTTATGTATGCAATTGGCAGAATTCATTCCCTCAAGTGTCGTTAAAGGAATAGTCTGTTTATAATTGTTTAAAGTGATTAAAGTTTTACAGCTTTGCTGAAAGGAATTTCTGTCTCCATGAGGGGCCTGGGATGATGGTTTCAATATGGAGGAGAGTTAAGGAGAAGAATGGCCACCTTGAGCCTTTGGAAAACGCTTGCTATACATTCAGACTGTAGTTATCTAGTAGCTCAGGTGAACTGCAAAATGAGAAGGAACAGTTTTGGGGCAGCTGGCCAGTTTTGTCCATACACTCAGGAAGCTACCTTTTCTGAGGTGAATCTCCTCACACCGGCTTGCAGTCAGAAAAGACTATCAGTGGGGAGCATGAGGTGTTTTTGTTTTTACGTGCACCACTTCAACAGCTCTGGAATTGTGCTCGCTGTTTGGAGCCTCGTGATGCCAAACATGGTCGGCCATTTTGGCATGGCCAAGGAGCTCCTGGGAAATACAGGATCTTCCTCCACTGAACTATGGAGGAGGTCTGCCTTGTGGCAAGATCCACAGGAGCTCTCTCTGGGTGCTAATCAGTTTGAGAAGTAAAAAATTCAGATTGTACTGAAAAGATACAATGAAGCAATTTAAAATACGATTTCAAATACAATTTAAAATATGTGTGTTTGCCTTATGAAAAAGATAGGAGATATTTTGAAATGTGGCTAGCTTTTACGTATTGCTGCCTCACTAAACATTAGTGCAGCCTCAGTGCCAGCCCAGGGATCTCTTCTGGTTGTTAGCTTTAGAGGAGCCCATCTTCCTCACTGGTTCAGGAACTCGAGGAGAACAGAGATAAAAATCCTGAATTCCAGCAAGGATGAGCAAGGAATTGCTGTTTCCTAGCAGTTCAGCACTCACTGGTATATATGCCGTGAACATAGGGACTTTGTACTCTGAGAAAGACCTTGTCTCTGGGAAGAAGCCTGTGGAGTGGAAGATGACTGATAGTAAGACAGAAAGGGCGGGAGCCAGAGCTAAGGTCAGGAGAAAAGAAACTCAGTTGGGCAGGATGGTGGTGGTGGCATTGGGGCCTTTGTGCAGCACATGGTACAGTTGGCCAAGAGTCCATCCAGAGTGGATCAGGTTTCAATGAATGAGTCATGAAACAAAATGGCAGATGCAGGGACCTCTGCACAGGGACCGTGTACACAGGCAAAATTGGTTGAAAACTGAAAATGTCAACAGAAGGTGCTTAAAATAACCAGTGTCTTCTGCTGTGAAAGACAAGCCTTCAACAGAAATGTGAGATTTTTTTTTTTTTTTTTTTGAGACAGGGTCTCGCTATGCAGTTGAGGTTGGCCTTGAGCTCACTTTTGTAGCCCAGGCTGGTCTCGAACTCGCATCAATCCTCCTGCCTCAGCCTCCCAAGTGCTGGGATTACAGGCGTGCGCCACCATGCCCGGCCTTTTTTTTTTTTTTTTTTTTTTTAGAAATGTGAGAGTCACTCTACAGCAGAGAGACATTTTCCAAAGAGTATTCCACAGAGTGCTGTCCAGCCAAAGACTCTTTCACTTGGTTTTTCTACTTTCCCCCTGTGTGTAGCTAGGCTAGTTGAGAGTTTTAGTAACTCCCAAGACAGTGTGCTTGACGTAGAAACATAATAATTCTTTGGAGGATTCTGAATGATCTTGCCCAGCTAGTTGCAAACTCAGGCCTCTGCTATGAGCTCGGACTTTAGTCCAGAGACTATGAAACCGTGAGGTTTCAGTAGGCTTTAGCCAGCAATCTGACTCTGTTCATGATCAGGACTTCCCGTTATTTATTTAATCATTTAAAAATCTGTATCTGTTGTACAGCTTGAAAGGTACCTTTGTACACTGTGAGGCAGAGGTGTCTGTGTGTAGATTCAGTTTTTTACTCGCATTGTTATAGTTCAAATCAGACCCATCCTAGATGGAGAAGAGGATTAAAATTTCACCTAGTCGAGCAAACAGTTCACCTGGGGAAGAACTATGCAAACATGAGCGCAAGCAAAAGAAAAAGATGTTAGGTGGGAGGCAGGGGTAGAGAGATAGCAGGGAAAATTGATCCACAGAAGAAACACAAAGACTATTTCTCACAATTTCTTAAGCAATCATAGAGCCAAGGGGCCAAATCAAGGGCCAAACCACATGATAGAACTAAGAATAACAATTGTTGCATGCGGTGGCACAGGCTGTAGGGGTGCTGTGAGTTCAAGGCCAGCCTGAACTACACAGTCTCTGTCTGTCTGTCTGTCTGTCTGTCTGTCCATCCGTCCGTCTGTCTGTCTGACTGTCTCTTGCTTTCTCTCTGTCAAAAAAGAACTAATAATAATCATTAACTACAGGAAACAGAACAGACACTTAAAAATAAAACTAATGGCACAGAAGACAAATTCGAAATAAAGATACACTAATAAAAATGACAAGCACAGGATGTCACTTTTTACAGAGAAGCTAATGGTTATTAAAGATGATATAACATAGGGATAATTAGTGTCCTCACAGAAGAAAACCTAATATAACAAAAGTTATATTCATAACAAAGCAACAGTTTCTTAACTGAGGTAAAGTTGAGCCTATACAGTGAGAGAGGAATTTGTACTCTACAGTGATGTAGATCTTTAGTCAGTTTGAACTTTAGTATTAAAATGGAATTGGTCATCTGGACAAAAAATGCAAACTAACAGTAAGTGAGGGGCTCTGCTGCCCTTCAAGTTCTTCATGGGACCATTCAGGAAAGTACTGACAATATCAACAGAGCTTGTAGAGAAAGAATGACCCAAGAATCTTATACCCAGCCAAGACATCACCCCAGTGTGAAGCCAGCTGGCACACACGTTCAGCTAGGGTATTTGACAGCTATCGCAAACTCATCTTGAAAAGTAAAATCAAGATAAGTAAGGTCTGACTAATAGAGCCCAGGAACAGATACTCTGCTATAAAAGAATCAGTGGTGAGAAAAAGCCCTGTAAGTTAAGTGTTTGGGGAATTATGGGATGAATTTGAAAACTTGATATTGTAAAAACAATAATCATTGTAGGAAAAATGAGATATGAAGGAGGGAGAAAGTATGAAAATGTTAATGTTTGTCTCTCATAGTTAATTGATGGCATCTATAGTTAAAACATAATTTTCAAGCACATAATTATTCTTTTAATGGTTTTCATAATTTTTAAGTAACTTTAGAGGGATCTGTTAAGAATTCATGTCCTTATTAGAGAAGAAATATTCATTTTAAGTTAAAAAATTTATTTTGTGGCTGATTTTTTCTTCTATTGAAGTAAAATTTAACAAAACAAAGATCTACAGATCATATAGTTAGCAAGGGAGTGACATCCAAAATATATAAGGAACTCACAGACAGAAAACAGCTTTAGTAAAACATGGACAAAAGATCAGGTCAGGCAATTCTTCAAAGAAGACATAAGAACAGTCAATAGCTGTAGGAAAAGATGTTCAACACCTCTGAACCTCAGAGAAGCATAAAGTTAAACCTCCAAGTGATGCAATCTTATGCTTGTTAGCGGCTTTTAAGTAAGCATAAGTGATAAACATTGGTGAGGTTGTGGAGAAAAAGGAAACCTGTGTGTTATAGGGGAAGTGAGTTAGCAGAGCCATTTTAGAAAACAGTATGCAGGCTTCACAAAATTTTTAAAATAGACTCCCATATGATGTGACACCCCAATTCTGGGTATGTGAACTAAAGAAGTAAAGTCAATTTGTCAAAAAGACGCTTGCCCTCCCTGTCCCCTGCAGCATTGCTCGGGAGGGCCAAGATAGAGAAGCAATGTAGGCATCTGTGGATGATTAAGAACATGTGACAGGGACACTGTGGGGGGGGGATACTGTACAACTGAAAGCCTCAGCACATAAGAAAGTTATGGGAAGAATTTAAAACTTTGATCTTTAAGTTCTCAGTTTTCCTAATTCCCTTAAATTCCTTTTAGAAACTTTTTCTTTTTTTTCACCAAAAGCGGGGAAAAAGATGATTCACAAAAGCTATTGGTAACAGATGTGTCAAGATGCCAAGCGCATTTAACCTTTCAAATGAGAATATAATTACTGTATAGGCTTTGTCCTTCTTGGAATAGTTAAAACCTTTCCCCAGTCTTCACTGCAAGGGAGAGAGTAGTTACAGCTCGCTTGATGTGTCTGACCAGATGCCTTGTGGGTTGGGCGATGGCTGATTTCAAGGGTTATATCTGTGGATGGTGATTAATTTAGGGTTTGTTCTGATCCAGGGAGGAGAGGGGCAGTGCTGAGAGCAGTGTGGGAAATGGAAGGGGATGTGGGATGTTCTGGCAGAAAGCCTTGGGGAAGGGCCCCTGCGGGAGCACGGGTTGTAGTCCTGCTGCCAGCAGGGTCTATGCGCTCCTGGGGATCGGCTCTGGAGCCCCAGGAGACAGACCTCCAGCCTGGGGCAGGGCCAGACCCCACCTTTCTGTGTGGTGCAGAGGCCCAAAAGAACCTTAAAGCTCAATTCACATTGAACTTCATTCCAATTTTGGTCTTGAGGGCTTAAGGAGGTTTTAACTGGATACTGATGACTAAAGAAATGTGACGTTCCTTGATCCTCCTACTTCCCGTTGCACAGATATTTACATGTTGTGTAGCTGCAATCCGTTGTCTGCTTCTTTGCGAATGTGTAAAGGCATTTCCCCCTTGTATGTACGTTATATATATAGGGCTCTGATGAAGTGACTTTTCTCTATTATAAACCTATTATCTCCTGCTAAATTTCACTGTTAAAAAAGTTCTATTCTCATAAAGCCTAGAATTTCTGTAACTCTTTTAGAAAACAGCTGCCTACTTCATCTACTGTAGACGAGTTTCTCCAAGACTGTAGGAGAGAGATTGTGGGGAACCTGGATTATTGCCAAAGGCCCATAATTAAGTTTGGAAGGAAGAATTATTCCTTATAAAATCACTTCCCAGGTTTGTTAGACCTCAAATCTCCAGCCACAGTCCAGGACTGACCGACCTTAATCACAGTGAGGAGCGGCAGGTGGGCGTCTGGCTGTGGCTCGTGACCCTTGAGGGGTTCAGAAATGAGCCTCAGTAGCTGCTGGGCTGGGCAGGCTGAAGTCGGAGAGGACTGGGTATCGGCAGTGGGGCCACTGTCACTTCCTCTCCTCGATCACTGCTGCTCTACTTTGAGTTGTACGTATTTGGGTTCAACTTGTATTTTAAAAAGCTATTCTAGAAAATAAACCTGGAAACTGCATTGGGTTGGGGATATGGAGATCTGCTTCCTGTGCTGCTCTGCTTTGGACCAAGCCATGCAGCAAAATCAAGAAGGGAGATGTCCCATGGAAGAAGGACTCGGTGGCCAAGGTCGCACATTTGATCCAAGGGGAAAGAAAGGTGTAGCGGTGAGATGAATGGGCTGTTTTCTTCCTCAGTGCTGCTGGGCTTGGCGACTGTCCTACTGATTATTTGAAACTCAGCTGGTTTTACTCTGGGCTTTTAAATTTGTCCCTGTAATATCTTTTTTTTTTTTTTTTTTTTTTTTTTTTTTTGAGACAGGGTCTCGCTATGCAGTTCAGGCTGGCCTTGAGCTCACTTTCGTAACCCAGGATGGTCTCGAACTCACACCAATCCTCCTGCCTCAGCCTCCCGAGTGCTGGGATTACAGGCGTGAGCCACCACGCCCGGCCCTGTGATATCTTTAGCTCACTTGTTAACCTTTGCTTAAAGACTTATCTTCCTATTTATCACACTATATTGGTGTGATACACTGGTTTCACGATGTTGGCTCCATGACAAGACTGCACATTCCTGGAAGGAAGAAAGATGGAAGTAAGTGTGGTAGGTTAATGGTCACCTTGTAATGCCCAGCTGAACCGAGTCAGCATGGTGCTGGGTGCTACGGTCTACTGAGGATTGCTGCCGGCCGCAGGCCTGGGAGGGAAGATGGTGCGCTGTTGCTTCTCCTAGCAAAGCTTGTCATGCTGGTTTTCCTGATGTGGACTCTGCTGTTCTCATTGTCAGAGGAGCTCAGGTCCTTCTGTCACTGCAGATGGCTATAGTTCTTTTGGGAGAGCTCTGGCCTGTATGTTGAGCGTTGCTTTCTGACTCCACGCTGAGCCCTCTGCCTGCTGGCACAGATCCTTCATCCCACTGGTGCAGACGTTTTACCTTCCACACTGACCTTTGGGCCTTTCCAGCACAGATCTTTGATACAGACTGGTATGAGACATTATTGTGGGCTCTGGGCCCGTGGCTGGACACTGGGAAGACAGTGCCACGGAATCCAGCCCTCAGCTGTGTCCTTTGGGTCTGTCGTATATAGACAGATCTGCACTCTTCTGCATTTGACTTTTTGTGTGAATATTATAAACTAAACCTACATATTTGGTAACCTGTATTAAATCTTTTCCCTTCTAAATCCAGACTACAACAGTAAGCAAGTAAGTTGCTCTTTTGACTTTGTGTGTCCAGGGCTAACACACAGTGGGTACTTAGTAAGTTGTGGTGAATGGATGTGACATCAGTGGAGAATGGATGTACATCACCTTTGAAGAGTTTTACTACATTAAACAAAAGTAATTTATTAGCAAGCTAAGAGACACTTTGAAATTAATATTTTTAAAACTTAGGTAAAAATGCAAAGGATCTAGAAACACCAAAACAATACTAGAAAACGAAGCTGGAAGACTATGTCAAGATTCACAGTAGCAACACAGCAATAAATAATGTGGCTCTAGGTTTTAATCTAGATGGCCCCCAAAGACTTACATGCTCACCAGTGGGGAATAAGGGAAGCAGCTAGACATGGGTTTATGAGGTTGGAGTAGGGTAAGCATTAACAAAATTGGTTCAGCACAGTCGCGGTTGTGAATAATGTAGGCCCCAACCTGGGTGTGGGTGGCACTGTCCAGTAGGCTTGGATACAATATAAGGAGACAGTGAAAAGGGTAGGCTACCATTGCTACTTCCCTGGTTTCTGGCTCCTGCCCGCTCTGCATTGTGCTTCTACCATGCAACCCTAGCTTGGGGCCACAACCAAGGACTGAAATCTCCACAAACCATGAGCTAAAATAAACCGTTCTTCCTTTAGCTTGTAAGTGTTGTGTATTCTGCATCAGCAATGTGAAAGTAATTAAGGCAACTGTGTGGTCACAAACTCTCAAGGAAGGCAAAATCCGAAGATTCGCGGTTACTCGCGGTTACTTGGAGCGTTACAACCAATAAGCATAGCGATTCTTTGGGTTTCCTGTCCTCTGTGATTGGAGGACATTGATTCATTCAGCCGAGATTTAGGGTTCACTCAACGATCAGCTATTCTAGCATGAGCTATGTGGTGGCGCCTGGGCTCTGAACCTGAGATTAGCAAGCTCAAGGACCACGTGCCTTGTCCAGCCTACAAGCCAAGTATATGTTTTCCATTTTTGTTTCTATTTTATTTTATTTATTTGCAGTATTGGGGATTGAACTCTTAACCTTGTACTTGCCAGGCAGGCACTTATGCTGCTGAGCTATATTCCCGCCCTCCATTTTTAAATAGTTGAAAAAAATAGTATTTGTGGACATACAACAGTTGTACAAGATTTGAATTTATATCCACTAATAAAATTTGACTGGAGCATAAAATATTGGATTGTACAGGTAAAAGTTACGCAAATGCACCACAAATAGAGAATACAGAAGTGACCCATCCTCATGTAGTCATCGAGGGTTTCACAAAATCACCAAAAAAATCCAATAGGTAAATGGAAGTTTTTCAACAAATAAAAGCCTTTCTGATACTGTCTTCAGCAAATGGTACTAGAACAAATAGGTAAATTGGGAAAAGGCAAATCTTAACCTTCTACTTCACCCCACATAGAAAGATACTCAAGACAGGTCATAAACCAAAATTAAAAAGCTCAAAGTATAAAACTTTGAAAGGAAAATATAAGATCTGATATTATTTCCTAAGAAAGACTTTAAAATGCATTTCATAGCTGGTAGTACACAGTAGAGCACTTGTCTATCACATACAGGGCCCTAGACTTGATTCTCAGCACCTCAAATATTCTCAGCAAGAATAAAAAATAATAGAAATAATTTAGAAACTAAATTTCATAAAACTTTAAAATTATATCGTTATTATTATTATTATTATTATTATTATTATTATTATTAGTAGTAGTAGTAGTATTTAATATATTTGGTCTAGGGCTTCACTACGCAGCTCAGACTCATAGTGATCTTCCTGTTTGCAGCCTCCCCAGTGCTGAGATTACAGGTGTACACCACCATGCCTGGACTTGGTCCCTGGCTCAGCTGGCCCGGGGGTGAGGCTGGCACAGCATGTGGTATTAGGGATCAAAAGCTGGTCCCTGTGCTTGCCTATGCAGGCACTTAGGGCACTGAGCTATCTTGCCAGCCCTTAAAATTATTATTTGTAAAATATGCACTTAGAAAATAATGGCAAACCATAATCTGACAGACATATCCTCCATATATATCTGACCAAGAATGTGAATTTACACATCTATGCAGCAATTACAACTGAATAATAGAAATGCAAATAGTCCAATAACCAAATGTGCTAAAATATAAGACACCAAAAACATATGAATGAATGATAAACATATGAAAAAATGTTCTACATCTTTACTCACCAGAGAAAGGAAAATAAAAAAATCACAATTGAATGTCACCATGCAACCATCAGATTGGCAGAAATAATAAACGCTAACAATAGTTGAAGCTGCGGGAAAATTGGAACTCTCAGATCTTGCTGGAAGAATTGTAAAATGATGCAAACATTTTGAGAATCAGTAGGTCACCACAAGAATTAATACATGCTAATCCTATTACAGTATAAGATATCCTATTACAGACATATGCCATTTTTAGGTATTTACTCCAGATATATGAAAATACGTACACAAAACTCTGACCCAAGAACATTGCTGGCAGTTTTGTTTGCAGTGTCTCCCAAGTGGAAACATCTCAACTGCTATCAGCAAACTGTGGCACTCAGTACAAGGCTCAGCAATAGAAAGGGTAAAATCGAAGATGCAGCGCAGCAAGCGAGTAAAAGAAGCCAGCCTCATGCACAGTGTTTGAATCTGCTGAATGACATTTAAAAATAGGCAGATCTAGACAATAGGAAGCAGTGAGCGAGGTGCAAAGGTGACCAAGAGATGGGCAGAGACTGGAAAAAGCGGAGGGGAAGAGAGCGAAAAGAGAATTAAGCTGTGTTGCTCACGTTTCCACTCTGGACACATCGCAGACTTGCATCAAGAGATACATTCAGTTGGGCTGCCACCTTGTACTGACAAAACCAAAACCAGAACAAGTAAGTCTAATCTACTGCAGGAAGCGCACTGTGGTGTTTGTCGCAGGAGTCCGGGCCCACTAGCAGGTGCTCAAAGGAATTTCTAAGCAGATGAAAACGTTCGTCTTTTAACTGAGCAGTGATTTTGCCCATCAAAAGCCATTGAGTTGTGCATTTTATCTTCATGGTTTTCGCTGTTGGTAAGTTTTACTTCAACTTTAAAAAACCACAAACAAGTACTAATCTATATTTTGGAGTATATAGCTACCACTGTACGATTATCCTTTAGGGTACATATATCACCAAACTGACAGGGGTGGTAATGAAGTTCATTTATTATGATAACTATTACAAGAAAATTTTAGCTGTACATCCTTCAGTAACCGAGGATTCTTAGTTGGCCACAGCATACTTTACTAATTGGTAATCGTAAGAGAAACGGCCAGGGTGGACGAAATTGCTTTGCCATGGCTGCCCGGTGTCAGGCCAGGTGGTACAGAACAGGAGTCCACAAATACCTGAAGGAAAAGAGTGGGTGGGCAGGGGAAACACGGAGCAAGGGGTCTGAAGACAGAGGAGGAGGCCAGCGGAAGGGCAAGAACATCACAGGATGAGGAAGACGAGAAGCGGACACAGGTCCGTGCCTAAGGGCCTCGCTGGCTCTTCGCCTCCTATCTCTACCATGGAGACACTGGTCCCAGGAGACGCAGCAACGCCGACTGCACAGCTTGGAGGGGGTGCTGTGTTTCAGAAATAGCCTGTGTGATTACAAAATAGGTGCCGTGCTGCAGCCTCATTCCAGGAAGCAATTCAGGGAAAGCAGACATTTAGATTGTCTATGATTATCAGATTCGAGAGATGGCTTGTAATAAATGTCTGTTTTTCTCCAAAAATATGGGAAGCACCGGCATAAGGAATGTAACCTTAATAATTGAGAAACCAAGCTGTCTGCCCACAAATGGAAACTTCATTACTTTGCTGGCTTTTACCATTAGAGGAAAAAATGATGCTGGAGCAGCTCAGGGTCCCTCTCCCTAAAGAGGGTAGAATTAGACAGAGCTTGTGGGAGAGACTATATTTGCACCCGAGAAGCCTGCATGATATGGAGACAGACAAATCCAGGGGAAATTAATATTTTGTATGCAGAAGTGGGGTCAGGTGGCCAGGTGCCCTTAGGGACAGCTATTTAGCTTTCTGATACCCCAGTCTCTCCATCTGCACATTGGCTATTTATGGAATGGATATCATTTTACAACAGTGGGAGTGAAGACGCTTTCTATTAGGTAAATTCTGTTTTCTAACTGGTTTTCTATAGAGTTATGAAGTGTTAAAACAGTTTAAATAAATGGTAATGAAAATTCTTATCTAAATAAGGTAACTCCTTGGTATTATGCTTGTTTGGACATGAGTGACAGAGCTTTTCTGAGCTTTCCTCAGCTTTCCCAAACTTGCCCTCATCACTGAAGTACTGGTCACCAGAATCGCAGCAATGTCTGCCATCCTTAGGAATATTTTGATTTCAGCTCTAAGGGCTTAAAAACCCACTTAGAATTGGAAATTCACTATTTTACCTTGCTGGACAGTCATAAAAGCTTTCATTAGTGCTAATTAGGAAGGTACCCAAAAGTTGTCACTTGGGCACTACTTCCCATAGAGTTGCATGGCCACTGGAAAGGTTACAAAGAGCACCAAAAGCTTTGGTCCTTTCTCTGCCATCACAGACTGAGAAATGCCTTTCCTGACATTCATGGGCATGACTCCAGGAGCTACACAACAGCAACGTGGAACGAAAGCCAAGCGACGTGATAACACAGAAGTTCTGTAAGTAGGAGCAGCTCTGTCACGGATCCTACGGCTGGCAAGGACAACCGTCACCACCACCAGCACCACTGCCGCCGTAGCCACCAGCAGTGTCAAAGTTCAGATTAGCAAACCAGATGTAAGAATTGGGAAATAGGGCTGGGAAGACAGCTTTGTGGCCTAAGCGCCTGCCTGGCAAGTGCAAAGACCCATGTTCAATTCCCAGTGCTGTGTACCACGCTGGCCACCAAAACTGGGCATGATATTGCATGCCTCTAATCCCAGCAGTGGGAAGGCTAAAACAGGATCACAAGTCTAAACGATGTAGCGAGACCCTGTACCAAATAAATAAGAGATTAAAAATCGGGAAATAAATTATTATTACACAATAATGCTTTTTTGGAAAGATGAAGCTTTTCAAAAACTAAGATCCACATCTTGGTCTTCTAAATGTGGACTGTTTCTAATGTCTCATCAATTATTATCTTCTCTTTAAGACGAATTAAAACAAAAAAGACAAGGAAAACATTAAGATTTCTTGAAAGCAAATGCCAATATGCAATTATTTCCTCAGTCTGTTAATTAACTATGTCTGTTAATGTGAGCAACAGATATCCGATGGCAAAACTAGATACTAAAACAACCATTGTTAGACATTCCTGTTTTGAAAATCTATGACATATATTGGTGTATGTCACCCTGTTTCTGTCTTTTTTCTTTTTCTTTTTGCTTGTTTTTTACTCATCAAAATAAAATAGAAGCCGGGCGTGGTGGCTCACGCCTGTAATCCCAGCACTTGGGAGGCTGAGACAGGAGGATTGGTGTGAGTTCGAGACCAGCCTGAGCTACCAAAGTGAGCTCAAGGCTAGCCTGAACTGCATAGTGAGACCCTGTTTCAAAAAGACAAAAAAAAAAAAAGTTATTTATTTACTTTTATATTTTAGAAAGGTCTACAGGGTGTTCAGGGTCTCACTACTAGATCAGACTCATAGTGATCTGCCTGTTTACAGCCTCCCAAGAGCTGGGATTATAGGTACACTCACCACACCCAGATAAAATTAATTTAAAAAGTGAAAAAGACAAGAAAATAGAAAAAGATTTCTTGAAAGCAAGTGCCAATAATCAACTATTTGTCCAGTCTTGCAGAACTATTTCTGTTAATCTGATCAACAGCTCTGAAGATAAAAATAGGTAATATGACAAGCATTTTTAATTAGGTATTCTCATTTTAAAATCTGTAACATGTGTACTGCTGTGTTGCCCTATTTCTTTGTTTCTGCTATTTGCTTTTGCTTTCATTTTTATTCTTCAAAAGAAAAGAAGCCCTAAGATCCATGTAGCAAAACGTGAAGATGTTCCCCACTGTCCAAAAGGTAGGGACAACGGGCTTTGAGCACCTGGATCCTCAGATTCCTCTTCATTCTATGAAAGGGGATTTTAGCTGCTTTATGAACCAAAGGAACAGTCAGATATGTCTGTGCACATTTCAAAATTAAACAAAAAAAAAAACTTAGTGAAGTACACTCAGTTGGCAATACCATCAGCGGATAAACTTTATGCATTTGTTTATCACTTTAAAATTTATGTAGGATGATTCAAGTGTGGAATTTCTAACTTAAGAAAATTTGTAAATGTAATTTGAATATTTGTAATTAAAGTTGTTCCATAAAGAAACTTTTAGTGAATGTGTAGCTTCTTGTTCAAAATGAGCAAGTAAACAACTGGAGGAAAAAATTTAAGAATATGGTTTTATAGTGAACCGCCTATGGAGTTGCTTGGCATCATATTAAAGTAGGGATGTCATGCCTGGTTTTTTTCCTGCATGGAAAGAAAAGAAAACATTGCAAAAAGGAAGAACAATCGACAAAATAAAATAGCTGTATTTTCAATTTATGAGATCATAGACACTTGGGATCGGGAGCCCTGAAGCCCATTTCATCTCAAGGGTCATTCATCTTGTGGTGGGCGCTACAGGAACCCAGAGGCTACTTTCTCCTGTGCTCAGTTAGATTTACTGGTTGGAATTTTAGAGTTTTTAAACAATGCTAAAGAGCATGTAGGACACCAACTGGTTTAAAATGTTTGTTGGAGAGTTAATTCCACAAGGCACAGTTGGAGCAAGGTATTAATGGGGATTAATGACGCATCTTGGCTCAATATCAGCAAAAGACCAGAGTTAAAATTAAATGTGTAGTCCTCTGGGTGTGGTGGACAGCCCAGGATGGAGAGAGTATAGCATCCTAGAATTTTAAAACTTGTAGTTTTGCTTACATCTTGCTCCTCCCCTATTTTCCAAAATTTTCCCTAATATTAATTTTTCTCATACAATTGAATTAAAATGCAGTAGCATACAATTAAATAACTTTTTGGATTAAATAACTGTTAAGTGCTGGGATCTAAGGAACGGCCGGGCGTGGTGGCTCACGCCTGTAATCCCAGCACTCGGGAGGCTGAGGCAGGAGGATTGATGCGAGTTCAAGACCAGCCTGGGCTACAAAAGTGAGTTCAGGACCAGCCTCAACTGCATAGCGAGACCCTGTCTCAAAAAGACAAAAACAAAAAGACAAGAAAAAAAAAAGAAACACATTTTAGTTATGATAATCTTATGTTTTTTGGGTTGTGAACGAATAAGCCTCTTGCGGAAGAGCTGCCACATTTTCTCCTGGTACTTTTTTTTTTTTTTTTTTTGTGGGACCAGGGTTCGAACTCACGACCTTGCACTTGCCCAGCAGGCACTTGTGCCTCGGAGCTATCTCCCCAGCCCCTCTCCTGGTACTTTTGATAACTGCAATTTGGAGATAACTTTCACCATGGAAAAAATGTCACTGTGACTCAAAGCACAGCTTATCATTGCTATGAAGTCTTGTCAGTCATTTTTCTTTCCCTTAATCCAATATTCCAGTGCTCATTAGGTCAGTGTTTTGTCCTGGGGAAGCTTTGAGCTGAATAGCAGAGATTTGCTTTCCAGCATAATTCTACATTTGTTTCTATCAAATGATTTGTCATACTGAAGTTTTCTATTTACTTGTCTGTCTTCTCTGTTAGACTATAAACACTGTGAAGGCAGAAGCTTCATTTTGTTCACACTTATACACCAACGGTAGACTGGTAGATTCTGGGTAAGTACTTGCTGCATTCTGGAAGATTCTGGATAAATATTTGTTGACTGAATAAATAGGGATTGAATAACATTGCCATTGCTAACCACCATGACCACCATTACCACGCCCCACTCTTCCACCGCCCTATCACCACCATCACCGCCACCACCAACAACGTCGCCACCTTCAGCACCACTGCTGCCACTGATATCACTACCATCACTACGATTACTATTACATCACCACTGTCACCATCACGACCACCATCATCACCAGGACTATCACCAATCCGACAACCATAAGTCCCACTGTCACCACCACCTCTGCTACCGCCACCCACCACCGTCACCACAGTCATCGTATCACATTTGGTTCCTAATCCTCGCAGGAACTCTTGCTGAGCAGGACAGTGCTTCTGGCTGCTGAGAATCCTGCGATCCACGTCTTTCTTCACCTACTGCTTCTCTTCAGAATTCACCTATCTGGGGCCTGGATTCTGGAAATCTTGCTCTTTTCTAAGAGACAACTATTCCATTTGACATAATAACCGTGTTGCTGGCAGGGATACCTTGGCAGTGGGCCTCCAAAGACATATGGCCTGAGAGTAAGGACAATGTCCACTACTAGTCGAGCTACTTACTTGCTATGTGACTTGAGCAAATGACATCATCCAGAAGGCCCCTGCGGAGGCTTTCAGATCTCCTGTGCTAGTTTCAGTACTGATCTCCTAATGATAAAATCTTAGTCCACTAGAGCAAACCTGCTGTAAATTGAGGTGTCCATGGATTTCCAAGTGGCTAAGCAAGCAGTGACCTGCAGTAGCGAGATCAGGGCTGCACGCCACATATCCCTAGGGTAGCCCTCCGCCCCTCATCACTGCCAGATCCAATCAGTTGGGGGCAGAAGCAGGACCTGCACAGGTAACCACCCAGGGGTAATGACAGGCTATTGTCACTGGTGTCCCCTCTCCCTGGGACCTCGCTGTTCTTGTCACAAAGTGTCACGGCACAATTGTTCTGGTAGGCTGCTCAGAGCACTTGTCCGGCTGCTTCACAGCAAGTTAGGATGGAAATGGAGTGCTCTGTTAATGCCATGTGACAGAAGGAAGTTTTCAGGTGACACAAAATGTCCTTCTTAACTTCTTCTGGCACATTTCCTGGAAATTTTCTTGGTGGGGACTGTCACATTAGAAATGAGATTTTTTTTTTTCTAAATGTAGTCATTGAAAGATGTAACTTAAGGGACAAAGTACAACTTTGGGTAAGTTTCTTCTTCTTTCTAATGTCCTCTTTCTTTTCTCTTTTTTAAAAAATAATCTGTCATGTAGCATTGGTAAAATGCACTTCTCAGGACTTAGAAAAGCCCAGATATGACTTAGCTCGCATGGGCTTGTGACACCCCGAGCCCACTCCTCAGACAAGGCTATCGCATGTTTGGCATTTCCCTCTTTTGGGAAAGCCTGTTGGTCCAAGGCTGTTCAGATTGTCATCAGTTTTCTCTGCTTTCACCTCAAAGCAAAATAACAGCAATCCCAAATGAGAAGAGGATGTTTAATTCATAAAAGAAAAAAAAAATAGAAGCAAAGAGTATTGGGATTGTTGTCAGCTATGGGAATTACAAATGTGGTCAGCACAGAGACCAAATTTCCCTGGGAAAATGAAGAAGCGTGAGCTGGAGCGGAGGGCTTTGCCCTGGGTGGGAGCACAGGCTCAGCAGCAGGAGCAGAGCTGCGGCCCCACCTTCCGACCCGGGCCCAGTCCCTTGCTGCGTCATGGAGCCTGCACTTTCTCTCCCGAAAGGAATGACAAGCAGCAGGTTCTGAGCAAATTAATACTGTTTTTCTGAGCAGAAAAGAAGGCAGTGTTTCATGTCACAGGCAGAAAAGCTGAACCGCAAAGGGGCTTGATTCTGTGATTTGCCTAGGGGTTGACTTCTACCCCAGAGGGACATCTGACAGGATATGGAGACAATTTGAGATGTAACAACGGGCACATGCATGTGTGTGTGTTGCAGACACCTCTTGGGTAGAGGCCAGGGAAGCTACTGCACCTTCCACCATGAGCGCGGCCACTCCGAGCCATGGAGCCATGCTCTGCCCAGGCTAGAGGGCTGCACCACAGTGATTTTATTGGTGAATTGTGCAGTTCAAAATCCAAGCTCATTTTATTATCACATTGGAAAGTGTGTATAACTTGAGTCATTATCTGTGTTCTCTCAGCAGCACGCACAACCTCTTTCTACCATTCCTCTGCATAGTCAGTGCTAGACTCGGGATCTGACCACAGGAAGTCTGTTTGGCCGACGGGTCGCAGGCATGTGCTCCTGTATCATGTGTTCAAGGGACCAACCAGGCTGAGCTGCCCATCCTCGCTCTCATCAGGCAATAGCTGCTGTCAGGAACATCTTATCTTCCACCATCCCTATCTTGGCACCCATTGAAGTCGATGTGTTACTCCTTCAGGAGGATTTGTATGTCACATGTGTCCTTTTCTTATGGCTTTCATGCTCTGCAGGAAGAATTCTCATCCTTGCTGGCCAGACGGAGGTGTTTCAGAGGCTCTCA